>JBCAUI010382179.1:0-14587 GCA_038406195.1 Haplosyllis anthogorgicola | reverse complement strand
ATCTGCCAATGCTGTTGATATGTCTTGTGGTGTGAGAAATCGTAAACAACATTCATGCGCTTATGAGCAAACATACGTTGAATGTGAATTTGAGGGCCTGACGGGATTTGCTTCCCTGTTTGTATTCATATCTCTTTGCTGAGCTGCCTGTCACGTCCCAAACTGGATGCGGAGTCAGCCCAGTCAGGCCTCCTTGTAGCTCGTCAGGCCCTAATGTCAAGTTCATCTGCAACATAAGGAGGTTTTTTCAAATCGATTTCACTTAGGTGTAAAATTGGCACCAGCCCTATGTGGGATTTTATTTATCTAATCTTCCTAATCTACCTAATAGACAAAATCTACCTTATGTATCAACATTTTCAGACATACGTTTTGGTATCACGTTTCAATTGCAGGTAAAAAATCCAATGCATTTTTTATTTCCTGAGACGAACTACATTACACGAAGGCAACTGTATGCTCACACCCGTATACATGTCACGGTCGGTGTGCCACGTACCACGTCCCCTGGCTGGACGGCTGTTTGCTGGGAGAAAAATGAGGGTTTCACTCTCATCCGGATCCCGGATCCTGGCCGCGCAGCAAACCCTGTATCCTATCCAGCGGACCCGTACCCACCATGCAACCCCAGCCCCCCCTGGGTGCTGAGGCTGTGTTGGTAACCTTGTTATTGCGCATGCGTCCTGGCTGTGACATCACTGGTGGAGCATCATTTTGAATGTAACACCACGATCGAACACTCCACTGATGACATCATTGCCATGACATCATCAAGGCATGCTCCCCAGGGGTATTTAACAACATGCACCCTTAGGGAGGGGACACACTTCCTTGGGTGTCCACTTGGGTAGGATTGTGCACCAACCCCAGGGTCCATCTCTTGAGACGTTTCGATGTTTAACACTGTGCATTGTTCTGTTTGTTAAGTCTACACTTGTAGCATAGGCCCAGCCCACGTTGGCACTTCAGTTATTTAAGTTTACGTTGCATCACTAGCCATGTTGAGGGCTTGGTAAAGCCCCAAAGTAGGTAACCCGTGGCCAGACTACCGATGTTTCGAAACTGCCAGAGGTGTAGAGACATGGGGAGTAATGACCCTGTCCATCCATCACTGTAATGCATACCACATAGCACAGCGGTTCTCCCGCTATAGAAACTTGGTGTCCCTGGGTGGGCCCAAGTTAAGGAGTCTGGTTTAGTGTCCACAGATCCCATGGCACCGCAGACCACGACCTGCACCATAAGAGCCATGCTACTGAACAGTAGCTATGTTGGGGGCACCGCAGACCATGACCTGCACCATATGAGCCATACTACTGAACAGTAGCTATGTTGGGGGCACCTTCCAAATGTGTTCAGTGGAGCAAAGTGATGTCCCATAGTCATCAATCATTTATTGGGCCCCAGCATCCGTTGTTAACCCCAACAAAGAATTGGCAGCATGATTAAGAAGATGAACCCAGATGGTTCCCTGGTGGACAGGCCCACAGAGGCTGAGATGCTCACTGATGGAGAATTTTATCCCCCAGCCCATCATCTGTGGAATGTGGAGGTGCTAGGGGACCTTCTATGGGTAGAGGTCCCTGAAACCTATGAGGTTGTGTTCTTAGATAATCGAACCATAATCCTCTTCTTTGGCAGATGAATCAGAGAATCAAGATGAAGGCCTTGAGATGGGGATGCCACTCAGCTCACTGGGAGGCTGACTGTTGGTTACCAATGCTGGATCAGCCGCACCATCTCCCTGAATGCAGTCCAGATACCAGTGATGGCAGCCCATCAACAGGCCACAAGGGCCCTAAATGAGGCCTGCAACTGTGCAGAGAGCTGCCAGGGATAGGGCTGCAGATGCTGAAGCCACAGCTTACACCACATGATGACCTCTGAGGGCTCCAGGCTCACCATTCCTGGTACGGGATGGCCTCAAGTCATAAGAGGAAGATGCCCTTGTCAGGGTGGATGCCCCAATATAGCTGGGATGCAGCTTGATGAAATGGACCATGAGTCGGTAGCCAGAGGATTGAGACCTGTGTCCTGAATGAAACCCCCATCTGGGGGTAGAGTGGGAAAGGCTGCAGTGGAAGCCACACACGCAGGACCAGATGGCAGCGGAGGGACTCAACAGCCTCATAGAGCTGCCAAGGGATGTGAGAACCATAGCCACTAAAGGTGGCAACTCTCCCCTAGCCCCTCCCCATCTCCAGACTGGGGTGGGGATGAGAGTGACTCCAGATGTTCATCAGTATCTGGAGCCAGCCACTGGTCCAACCAACACAGGAGGCCCCACAGGAGGCGGAGCTGAAGTGGTCATCAGGTAGGGACCATCAAGCTGGAGGCCCTGACAGCTGATTGCACAGTGGCAGAGTACCTGCTGTGGAGGGAGTCCATTCAAGCTTACCAGGATACAGGATTCGAGGATTCCTTGATCTGAACCCAGATCCTGGGGGCTGTGATGAAGCTCCACACCATAGATGAGATGGTCAACTGCCTGGATGTGGCTTTCAAGATCTTGGGAGACTATGACTCACTCATACAGGATCTCTACCCCATGTGGCAAGGGCCACATGAGACCACATGTGGGTATGTTCTCCATGTGGATCACTGATCAGCTGGCCATGATCCAGGAAGAGTATCTGGACAAGATAACCAGGGAAGACTCTGACCAAATGGCAAAGGACCACCTGTATGGGGGCCTGAGAGTCAAGCTGCAGAATGTGCTGTCCTACCTCCAGGACAGCTTGACAGAGTACGCCTACCAGGAATTCCTGGAAATTGTCTGTAGAAAAGAGATCAGCTGAGAGAAGCAGGGGACCTGTCATCAGCTTGACTCGGGCTACCATCAGAACAATGATCATGACCGAGACTGGGGAGATTGTGGGGACCACCATCCCTATGCCCAGGGGCACTTGGCTTCTGTGGCCACCACACATGGGACCCCAGAGAACAGCTCAGGATCAGATATGGATGATGGAGCTGAAGGTGCTGGTGAGGCTGAGGTTTCCGGGGTGAACACCCGGCTAGCCATGGACCAATATGAAGACTGCAAGAGTAGGTGTTTTAATTGTGGCTTGACCCTTCACCTGATCCAGGAATGCCTAGAGAAGAGTGGGGCCAGGAAGACCTATTTAAATGAGGCCAGGGGCCTGGAGAAGGGAGCACAGGCCCTGTAGTGGCAGAACACCCCCAAGCCAACAGAGGACAGGGCTGGGGGTCCAAGCCAAAGCTGAAATGGCATCAGGGTAAGACTCCCTATGTTAATGAAGAGGCCATAGAATGATGGATGGGTATGGACAACATTGGCCAGATAGAGGTTGATGGTGAATCCTGTTTCACGGTGTTGGACACTGGAGCCACAGTCAACCTGAATATGCCATGGTATGTGGCATCCCAAAACCTGGAAGTGTACCCATTGACTGGCCTAGTGTGCCAAGGGGAGTCTTCAATAAGGGAAATGGGGGATCTAAGTTTGACGTAATCGGCTATGTCATCATCTGAGTGCAGGTGGAGGGAGTCGCTGGCTATGATAAGGACACGGTGGCCCTAGTCTTATGAAGTGACACTGACTTCACCTGCCATGTCTCAGTCTTGCTTGGGACCCCCACTCTGGATTGGGTTGTGCAGGTCATCTGCGAAAGCGAAATTGATAAGCTCGCTGTGCCATGGGCCAATGCCTGGGTGGGTTCCTTGCTATGGACCAGGTGGGTCATAGTGCAGAGAGACCTGGCCAAGCAGCAGCAAGGCAAGCCTGTCCTCCAGCAGGCAGTGGACCTGCTGGCTGACCCAGAGACCTTGGATGCCCTGACAGAGGATGAGATAGCCGAGATGAAAAAGGACCCTATGGAGTATGAGGAGACAGTGTGGGCATGAGCCGACATCACCTTACCTCCCTTCAAATGGATGGCCATTTGGGGGAAGGTGAACCAAAAGGTGCCTGAGGGGTGGCTGTGGTTTGCTGCCACAGAGCTGCTACTGGAGGAAGGTCACCTCCCACTGGGGGTGAAGCTGTGGTCCTCATCAGTTCTTGAAGCAGAACTCACACCGAGTTTGAGTGATCCTTGAGAACATGACAGCCATCCCCCAGGTCATTAAGGCTGAGGCTCCACTGGCTACCATTTTGATGGCCAATGAGGTACTGGAGAACTATGCCTGGGACAATCACCCAGCTGGACAAGGAGCTGAGGATTAAACCTGGGCCATCAGACTCTACCATGACGGAAGAAGAATGTAAGGATAAGGTCCTGGAGAAGTTGGACCTATCTGGGCTTGTGGCCTGGCCTGAGAAGCTACTGGCTAAGGCAAAGGCCTTGCGTTGCGAGTTCTCAGACATATTTGCTCTGGACTCCACAGAGCTGGGGTGCACATCCACAGCCCAGCATGAGATCTCTGTTGACGATGAAATGCCCATCAGAGAGTGGTTCCACTGGATACCTCCCCACCCGGTGGAGGTGCGGGAACACCTGAAGGTGATGCAAGAGGCCAGGGCCATTGCTCCCAGTTACAGCCCATGGAGCAACACTGTGGTGCTGGTTCAGAAGAAGGATGGGAGCCTGAGGTTCTGCATCAACTTCGAGAGGCTGAACAATTGCACCTGAAGATTAATACCCTCTACCTCAAATCCAGGAGACCTTGGAAAACCTGGTGGGGGCTCAGCATTTCTCCAGCATCGATTTCCTCTCTGGGTTCTGGCAGATACCAATGAGTCCAGGGTCAAGAAAGTACACAGTGTTCACTGTCAGTAACTTGGGATTTTTTGAATGCTGGAGGATGCCCTTCAGGCT
Organism: Haplosyllis anthogorgicola; assembly: GCA_038406195.1. Classification (NCBI taxonomy): domain Eukaryota; kingdom Metazoa; phylum Annelida; class Polychaeta; order Phyllodocida; family Syllidae; genus Haplosyllis; species Haplosyllis anthogorgicola. The sequence goes on along the minus strand of JBCAUI010382179.1, from coordinate 9,809 downwards.
TTGTAATGCACCTGCCACCTTCCAAAGGTGCATGCAAAATGTCCTGGGAGAATTAAATCTCATGTTCTGCCTAATTTATTTAGACAATGTGATCCTCTACTTGGACACTGAGGCTGACCACCTGATGAGGCTGTGGGCTGTGTTTGAATGACTGCAGATGCATGGGCTGTGCCTCAAGCCCCCCAAGTGCAAGTTTTTCCAGTCTGAGATCATCTACTTAGCACATCATTTCTTGCACGACAGCATATGCCCCAGTAAGGAGAATGTGAAAGGCATCAAAGAGGTCCAGGAACCTGATACGTACACTGGGATCTGATCCTTCACTAACCTTGCTGGACACTACCAGAGGTTCATACCCAGCTTCTCCAAGATCGCCCATCCCCTGATGGATTACCTGTCTCGGGATGGGGCTAACAAGAAGAAAGAGAAAGTGACATTGTCATGGAAAGTGAGGGCCACTTTCCAGAAGTTAAAGGATGTGTTGGTCTCAGAGCCAGTGCTCCAACTGGCCCATTTTGACTGACCCTTTGTACTGCACACAGAAGTCTTGAGCATAGGCCTTGGGGCCACTCTGCAACAAGCAGATGCCCAGGGAAAGCTCCACCCTGTGGCCTATGGCAGCAGGACCCTCCACAAGCATGAGAAGAATTACCATTCAAGTAAGCTCGAACTTCTTGCCTTGCTGTGGGCCATTACAAAGCACTTCCAGGAGTATTTGCTACATGCATTGTTCATAGTCAAGATGGACAACAACCCACTGACCTATGTCATGTCAACCCCTAACCTCGATGCCATGGGGCACTGATGGGTTGGTGCCTTGACCAGTTACAATTTCTCCTTGGAGTATGTCAAAGGGAGACACAACCCCATTGCAGATGCATTGAGTCAGCTGGATGAAGAGGGTCATCTGACCCTAGAGGAGATGGAGGCTGACGAGAATGTGAAGGCACCCTCTCCAGAGGGGGACACCATAGTGATAGATGCCACAGGAGTACATAGCCTCCTGGACAGTGCTATGCTGGGGAGCTTGGAGAGAGCAGAAATGTTCTCTGATGGCCTGACCTCTGCCCAAAGGAACCAGTTGAGGAAGGGGGTGAGGCTGTGAAGCCCTTGATGCCCCAAGTCCGAATGGCCAACTACCATCCAGTGGAGTCGATCAACTGGCTAGAAGCTCAGAGAGAAGATCCACTGCTCAACAGGGCTGTGGAGTGGGTTAAGGCAGGAAAGCCTACTACTCTACTGAAGGCATTGGGCCCAAAGTGAATACCCCCAAAGGTCAGGTCCTGAATTATCAGAGGAGAACCTCTGCCTCTGAAATGGATGCCTGTATGTGATGCACCAACCTAAGGGATCTGCTGCTAAGGGATCTGCTGAACCCTGGATCCTTTTTGTCATGCCGCATGCCCATCATCAATGGGCGATAGATGGTTGTCATAGGGATGCTGGATACCAGGGGCAAGACTGGACAATGTCCTTGCTCCAAGAACATTTCTGTTGGCCAGGGCTGGCTGCCCAAACAAAAGAGGCCATAAAGTTCAAGGCTCAAAGTGTGCAGGCACCTCTGAACCCAATCACAGTGACAGCTCCCATGGAGTTGCTCCATGTTGACTTTATGAGTATCGAGTGGCTGGTGCCACTCAACCAACAACCCAAGGTTGTTAACATTTTGGTCTTTACAGACCATTTCATGTGCTATGTGCTGGCCTTCACAACAAAGGACCAGAAAGCCTGAACTGTGGCTGAGGTGCTGTACAAGTATGTGATAGCACCCCGGCTCACCTTTTGAGTGACCAGGGGATGTGCTTTACTGGGTCCATTGTGACAGAGCTATGCCATATGCTTCAAGTCCAACAGTGTAGGACCAGCCCATTTCACGCCCAGACAAATGGGCAGGTGGAGCATATGCACCAGACGTTGATGCGGATGATTGGCAAACTGGACTCAGAGAAGAAGCTGGACTGGACGGATAATCTGGCAGAGGTAGTTCAGGCATACAATGCCACCCATTCAGAGATCATGGGGTACAGCCCATTCTTCCTGATGTTTGGCCATAGGCCAAGACTCCCACTGGACTTCTACTTCCCAATGGTCAGAGGGAGTATGGAGCCCAGGCGTGTACCGGAGTACATTGCCACCATCCAAAAGCATCTGAAGGTTGTAAAAATTGTAAAATGGAATGGAACTTGAGTAATACGAATACTTAACCACTAATGGCTGGATGAAGGCAAGACATAGGCAGGCTGCTTAGTGGAGCTGTTGCTGCTGATGTATGGTACATGTGGCATGTCTGGAATCAGGGATAAAATCAGGAAATCCATGAGTAAATATGGCTAAAAATGCATGGCATTAAGGCTACAAATGAATTGGATATCTACTTACATCTATTGTTTAAAAACTAATGATTGGTGGTGTGAGACATCATGTCTTGAGCTGGTGTATGTGTGATGGTGTACATGTGATGGTGCACCTCTGTCAGTGTAACTGCACCCCTCCCCTACTCAAAGTCCACAATGCAGCATTGGAGAGGGAGTTCTTTGTCCGGCTTGGCAGGGTCATGGCTGTGGTACTTTTGGAAGTGTTTGGACAGGTTCTTTGGGTCCTTCCATGCTGCATACATTGTGGTGACACCTTTACCCAGTGGGGGCTACTCTGTGCAGTGGGCACATATGAACATGCATCTGTAGTGGCCTCCCACGATGTGGCTGAGGGAGGACGGGTCATTGGAGTTTACACTGTTACAGAAAGGACAGTGTCAGTGCTTGGCGCCATGCCCTGAACCCCTGTAGCACTTCTCAGCTATGGCTGCAGCATTGTGTAAGGAACCTAGAAGGTGGTTAATGGACCAGTCCTTGGTGCTGTGAACTAGGAGGGTCTGGGAAGCCTCCATGCCCCCGACAGTGCCTCCAGCCTGCATAAGCCACTTGATCCTCTTCACAGACTCCACCTTGCCATTGCTGTTCACCCACTCTGGCCAATGTTGAATGCTGGGATCCAGGACACAGACTTTCATCTTGTGGGCCTCGTGGAATGCCAGTTGCATGTCTGGGAGTGAGTTATCATTGGATGAGGATTGACACAACATCTTGTTCTTGTCCAGCAGTTGATGGAAGTTCTTGGCCATCTGGGAATCCTGGTGCCAAGACTCCTTGTGCTCTTTTGCTTGAGCCTTGGTGGACTTCTCCTCATCATCCTTCTTGATCAGGACATCATCGTCATTGTCCTCATTCACCTTGGATGGTGGTGGTTCCTTGCTGATGGAAACTTTTGGTGCTGGGGGCAGGCCATGCTCCCTGGACTGACGTCAGGATTTGTCACATTTCTTTGGGCTGCATCCTGCCGGAGACTGGGATTTACATCGGTTTTGGTATGTAGGAGTCTTGGAGCAGCTCTGTGATTCAGAGTGGCTGTGGCTGCACTGTTTTGAAGAATGTTTGTGACAGGAGCCAGAGTGGCTGCAGGAGCAGGACCATCCACTGCCATTGCAGGAGTCCTCACACTCCCACCACTTCTTCTTCTTCTCCTTCTTGTTCTTATGGTGTTTGCGGTCAGAATTGTCCTCAGATGATGATGACAATGATGAGACCAGCCTGTTACCCTTGGGGATGCTGATCTTTGGCTCACCCTCATTGGTACTGCTGAACACAATCATGTCAGATGATTCATCATGCTTGGCCTTCTTCTTTTTCTTTGCATGACTCCTTCTTCCAATTGCTGGATGTCATCTTCAATGGTGTCCTCCAGCTCTCATGGGAGGACCCATGATGGCAGCTTTTGTGCTTATCCTTTTTGTATTTGGACTCCTTCGGTGGGTCTTTGGGCATCAGCTTGTCACTACGATCTTTGTCCTTGGCCGAACTGTCCTTGGACTGGTCTTTGGACTGGCTCCCAGCTGGCATCTGCCCATCTTGGGACTTGCCATGACTGTCAGATGTGGAGTCCTTCTCTTTCTTTTCCTTCTGAGATGACCTTTCTGTTGACAGATGTTCAGCATCAGAGGATGCGCCCTTGGAACGGGAGTTGGATTTGGCCAGCATCATCTTGGTGGATGCTGACTTAGCTGGTGTTGTGGGCTTGGATAGTATTGCTTTGACTAGTGTCACTGTTTTAGCCAGCATTGCTTTGATGGGCATCAAGCTTGGAATGGCCATCAAATTCCTGTTTGACTTGCAGGAGCTGGATTTGCCCCTGGCAGACTTGACCTTGCCCAGAGCCCCAAGTGTGGTACCATTGAGGGACAGATTGCTCATGATTGTCGTGCAAGGGTTATTGCCAGTGACTGGAGCAATGTAGGTGTCCCTGTTGTCGGCACTATCTGGGAAGACTGACATGCTGCACCCTCTTGGTGGAGGGCTGTGAACCCATGCTGAGGAAGATCCTCTCAGTGGAGGGATGTGCACCCACACCAGTGAAGACATGTGCAGGGTGTGACAGGCCCTGGATGGTTCTTTTGAGGTTTCCTATGTAGCTCTATGTAGCTCCCCAGCTTCATGATGGGAGTTTTGTCCACCACCTCACTGACAGTATTATTGGTCTCCCTCTACTTAACATCTTGAAGATCTTGAAGATGGTAGCTCCCCAGCTTCACGATGGGAGTTTCATCCACCACCACACTGACAATATCATTGGCCTCCCTCTTCTTAACATCTTGAAGATGGTTCCTGGTACATTGTCAACACTGACCATGTTGTGGATATTGGGAAGCAAAAAGCCAAACAGTACCTCATCACTGATCATGCTACGAATGTCCAGAGAGGCATGTGGATAGAGTGGAGGCATGGGTGGCTTGAGGCATGGCAAGATGAGACCATACTCATCAAGGACCTAGTGCAGAGTGCTGTGGGTTTCATAGACATGGACAGATGCCAGCCCCACAGAGATAGTCTGCAGGCAGGTTGTTAATGACTGGCTGGCCCTGCAGAAGTCAGATTCCCTCTCATCTAAGGCTCTGGACACACAATCTCACTGTTCACTGGCCAGGTACTTTTTGTGGTTGGCCACACAGGCCCCAAGACAATGGCTGATGTCCATCATTGGCAGGTCTTTGCTCTGGTCATACACCTCCCACAGTTTCTTGCTGGCCTGGTGGCACAAGTCCTCAAAGATGATGTTCAAGTCAAACCCCATCCTGACATTTTTGAGTTGCATGTAGTACATCTCTGCTTTGATGTCTGATGGCCTGGATGCCCTCATTGATCAGGTCTACCTTGGTGACATTCACAGGCTCACACCAAGTAGCAGGCCCATCAACTGGCACAGGGTGATGCTCTGGCCTGGGCCCATAGCTCGAGAAGCTGCCACTCAAGCTGAAGGAGAAGCATCTGTCTGCTGGCAGAATATACCAATTTAAGTCCAGCTCCAGGGTCTTGCCACCCCTGGGATAGAAGAGGACATTGTAAAAGATGTCCCCTACATGGGCAACATTGTCAAACCAGTCATCTGTCAGACAGATGTATAATGGAGGTACTGGGTCCATCAGGGAACACTTAGTGGTCCTGAAGTCAATGTGCCTGCTGTTAGCATAAGTGTCTGTTAGGATTACAGCCTGACCATCCTGTTGATTACAACATCCTGCAAGGCACGCCAAGGCCCATTGTCTTTATGAAATGCAAGTTCTGCACCTCCGTCTTTGTCTTTGAGATGTGCAAAAACAGTGAGGGCTTTGCCCTCACCCTGAGGCAGCCTGGACCACTGGCCAGCCTTTGTATCACTGTCAACATGAACTAAGATGCCAGGAGGAGCCAGTCTGTTCTCAGCAGATTTGTCTAGGCAGACCATGGCTACCTAGATAGGGACTGTCTCCTGCTTCTCAAAAATGTGGATGTGGCACATCACAAAAGCAATGTCCTGAGTCTCACTGTCTACCATTGGGACCATGCTGGTGACCAGCAGAGCAAGTTGCTTGATGAGTGTGAACCCATCTGGAGGCTTGCACTCACCCGGCTTCCCCCTCCTTTCTGTATAATGGCTGAAGTAGCCCAGATTGATGAGGTCCTTGAGCACTGCCCTCAACCATACCTCCAACTCCATCCCTGGGATGGTCAGCAACACACGGAGTTGGGCCCAGTCCATGGCATTATAAACAGTCATCAAGTTTGGGTTTAGCCTGATAGCTCACTGTCATTTCCTGAGATCATTGGTGGCCTCACCATCAGCATGACTGATGGTGGCCTGTGGGCCACCCACTGTTTTGGAGCCAGACATTGAAAGTTGCAAGATGGAATTCACCCTCACAACTTCCTCAGATTGTGGTGACAATGGTATGCCAGTGGAGAAATCCAGGATGGCACTGCTGGTTAAAAGAGCATCGAGGGTTTCCTGAGAATGTACAGCATCCAGCACTTCTACAAAATCTTCTGTGTCATGAAAGAAGGATGGACAAAGTTAAACTGGGGGAGCATATGGGCCCTGGCCCCTGTAGGGAGGATCAACATGAGGGAATTGAAAGAATGTGACCCCATGCAAGGCAAACCTGGGGGAGATTAACATTGAGGTACAGCCCCCACTGGGCAGCAGGCAATGACAGATGTAGGTGCCCCAGAGGAAAACCAGGAAAATCCAAAGCAAAACCATAAATGGCTGCTGGCTGCTGGTCAGTGAGTGGGGATACCCACTGTGGGCCAGCCTGCATTGGACCCCCAGCGGTGAAAGGACATGCCCCACGGGAGACCCATGGACCCCAGGGAGTAAGGTGGAAAGTGGATACTCACACTCTCAGAAGAGAAGTTGGTCATGTTCTCACGCTGGATCCATCTGTTGAAATGAAGCAGCTTAGTGGGGTTTCCCTTTGAAGTAAGGGTAAATCCTAAACAAGGCTGAGTGAGTGACATCATGAATGACATCATGAGCCTTATAAAGGGAATCCCCTGGGGATTCCTGGCTCATTTGTGGCTGAGACATGGAGTAAGCAACACCTCTAAGAATGGACTCAACAGACAAACCAGAAGACACCTTCATGTGAGTCAGGGGATGGCCCCGGAGGTGCCATATGGACATTGTACCTGAAGATCGATATGGCCAGGCCCTGTGGGATGTGGCAGTACAATCCCCATCACCTGACCAGCTGCCCTGACCAGCGGCTCCTGACCAGTGGTCCCCACCTAACCAACCCAACCCATTAAAGTCCAACTAACCAGAATGGGGAAGGGAATGTCACTTTCAGGCCTGTGGGCTGGTGCCAGTTGGCTGAGTAATACATGGGATGTTTCTTTCCAGTGCTGTGTTGTACCAGTGGGTGGTGGATTGCTGTGATTGCCTCGCCCCATGCACGAAGCCATTGGATGATGAAGCCATCGATATTTTTGCCAAAAGGGTACTGGTGGCAGCAGCAATGGTGGACAATGAGAGCTCACAGATGATCATACTTGCTGACGCCCTCTGTTTTGGGGAGAACCATCATTCATATAACACAGCCCATGACCAGGCAAATGATGAAGCATTGGAGGCTGATGAAAACATCTGGAAGAGTATTGGGTTCAAGTGGTGGAAGGAGGACAGGAAACTCCAGCTGTTTGACCACCACATGGAGAACATGAGACCGGGTCTGCCAGCCACTATGTGGAGTATGTAGACAGAGTGGTCCTGGGCCACTACTGATGAAGAGCAGCTCACTGTCATATGGCTCTACTATGCACACATGCTTTGGGGGAGCCACTGAGTGGGATATGTAACTGATGTAGACATGAATGTGACTGCTCCAATCTCTTCATTGCTGAGGAGAGATTGCAGGGTAGACTGGATGCATGGGTGTGGGAGAATGAACTGACAGGCCAGCTGGCTCTTGGGTTCCAGGATTTCCTGAAAGGAAGGGATCTGTCTGTTCCTTTGAGTGGCGGTTGGGGGCAATTCCTGAGTTGAGGTAGTGAGTCTCTCATTGACCCCTCCATCCTAGCCTGGATGTACTTGATTGCCCACCCCAATGGGGCCCAGGGTGATGACACATGATGTGTCCAACACTGGACCCCTGAACTGATGACTGAAGAACTATGTTGCCTCCCAATAAGCTCTTCGGGAATGTTGATCAGATTCTGAAGTATGACAGCTATACACCAGAGACTGCCACCATGAGAGATGCTCTGCATGGGCTTATCTGTGCATTGGCCACACTGGACCCTGACCACTTGATGGAGGAAGATGATATCATCAAAACCACCCAGTGGCTGTTTGGCCTCCTGCACAAGGAATTTCAAAACCGAGACCACACACACTCAAAGAAAACTACTTTCACTACCTGCCTGGCCCATGGATCGGTGGGCATCCCAAACCTAACACCTGCCAGAACAGGCAGTCCTGTACCAGAGACTTGTGACACTTGTCATGTCTGCTTTGACAGTCCTAAGGTAAAGAGCATCGTGACCATAGTATCAGCCTCACAGGTGCACCATCAAGATGATATGCAGGCCTCATCTGACACCCACTGGGATGGGACAGTTACAGCCATGGTGTACCGGGCCCATTGCTGGGGGAGGAAATGTAATACTGATTCTAGAAGATGTGGGAGTGATCACGCTGACAACCCAGCCCCTCCGGGGCAGGTGTCTGCAGGAGCCTCTGGTGGAGACAGGTGCCAGGGGGACACAAAGGAAGGATCACATTGCAATTGACACTCCCACAATAGGGACAGGACTGAAGAATGTCTGACCTGCTTTCCAGTTCTGACAAACTACCCAGGGGACTTCATCAAAGCATAGACTGGAGTGAGTGGATTGGATGACCTCCTGGCTCTGGGCTGGGCCATCAACCTTCAAAGTGTGTGCCTCAACAAGTTCCCCCAGCTGAGTGCTCACATGGACATGTCCTGACAGATGCTGACCACAGCCTACCACCATCATGGATGTAGTACAGCCTTCTTCATCCCGGAGCCACCACACCTAAAGGTTCATGAGTTCCTCCCCACATGCTACTACAATGGTGGGGCTGCAAGTAGAGAAGATTACTGAGTGCAGGTGAAGGACCGACTCTGCAGGTATGGGGGAGCCCTCCTCTATGTGGCTGACCACACTGGCACCTGCTCCTTGAGACATTATATTAACACAGGAGATGAAGATCATCTCCTGAGCAGCATCACAGATTTCAAGATGTGCTTGAGTGTCTTTCTTGACATAGGCTATCCGTTGTCTGTTGAGTGCATGGAGGAACATCAGCACCTGACACAAGTCAGTGGGACCCCCTTCCAATTGGGGAAGAGATGAGTTGACTGTCCAATGAACTGTTTGGGCCATTATATGGGAGTGTTGTCCATCCTAGGGCTGGGAGAGGTGAGACTATAAAGAAGAAGCTGGTGGAATCAGCCACTGAGGCCCGTGTTCCCAGCAAACCAGGGTGTGACTTGGCATCCCTATGCCTGGGAAAGGACACACAACCTACTAGCAAAGGCAGGGGCCAAGGACTGGATATACGCCCCTCATCTGCCCGACCTACAACACCAGGTACCTTACAACTGACAGCAAGTGAATCACTTAATCTTGAACTGTCCAGGACAACTGCAGGGATCCCAGCCATCTTTGACTGGGGGACACCCTCATGGACATGACTGTGGGTGCTGCTGCAGGTGGGGAGCTGGCCCCAGCGGTGATGGGAGAACATTCCAATGATGGAGTGTTCCAATTCCTTGAACCCAGTCTAGGGACAACCTTTCTGGGTTTCATGCCAGCTAACCCATTGAACAATGTCTCCACACAGGTTTTGTCACCCACACCAGTCTCCACACATGAGCTGTTACAAATCCATGAGGTGGCAATGATTTTAGTCAGACAAGCAAATCAGACAGCCTCTCTGTTCCATCATGCAGCTGAAAATGCAGTTGACAAGAT
>JBCAUI010382178.1:0-28221 GCA_038406195.1 Haplosyllis anthogorgicola | reverse complement strand
ATTTGATGCGGAAAAAAAGTATCGATATAAGCGGGATATCGATATAAGCGATATCGATATATCCGGGGAGGAGTGTACTGTTTTTATTCAATTTGTTTCTTTTATGGATTGGGTATTTATAAATAACAGAAGATCTTATACATGTAATTATGTATTACATTAACCACTTTAAAAGATGGTAAAATATTTTTTTAACAAATGATAAATATATCATGTGGACAGTGTATTACACAATTTATACTTTATTTATACCATTCGTCATGCAAATTTCATATTATACACAATGATACATCTATAGCTTACATAAATATCATATGAAATTTTGATCTCTTTCGTCAATTTTTATGTTGCCGTATACATCTGGTCTGATGTTCTTAGTTCTAAATTTGTCATATTCTTAGTTATCTAAATTATTAAAATGAGCTCAGATCCTTCCGATTCTACTTTTGTACAATTTTGTTATGGTATAATTAAAGTAATGATTTTTTTTCATGTAGGGGCCTGCAGTGATGTGTCAAATATGTCAGAAAGAAGGGCATCTGAAAATGGCGTGTCCCGAGGAAAATCTGCCACCACTTGAACCGTTACCTCCAATGACTCCAGAATATGAGCAGTTGCTAGATCAAGTACTCTGGAAGGTTCCAGGTAGATTATAATTCAGTCATGCTAAGGCAAAAGATTGGTGGTTTCAGAATAGTTTTTGCAAAAGAAGAAATTGATCCTCGAGGCTTTACATTTCTCGGTATTAGATGATACTGATTTTTGTGCGATTCTTTGTAGGTGATTTTCAACCGTCCAGCCGTGAACTACACGGAAGAATGGAAGTGCTCCATCATTTACAAGATTACATCAGAGAATTCTATTCAGGTATGTATTTAATGTAAGACTTCCAATAGTGTGGCCTTTCTCTGGCTCGTAGCTAATCATGAATTGTCCTTTGTTTCTTTGTGCACTTTTGCCCTGAGTACATGATTCATCACGGAAACACTCTAAAAGTGAAAATTAAGTTAATTTTAATTTTCCCAATCGCCATATCATACGTATATTTTATTTTAGACGCTAAACTTGAGGCTTTTGGCTCTTCCTGCAACGGATTTGGATTCAGGGAGAGTGATCTCGATCTTTGCTTGACTTTCACGAAATCTGATCCAAAGGTAAATATATATTTACAACCATTAAGTGAAATTGAAATTTACACTTTGAATTTATGAGGAAAATTTCCGGATGTAAATAGTGAAAAATAATCTTATTAAATCAGACATTGTGTAAAAATATGATTTGCTTTGCATTTTCAAGGATATGGATTTCGTGGAGATTATCGAAGACTTGGCAAAGAAACTTAAGAAGCACAAAGGATTGTATCAAGTCATCGCTATAACTAGTGCCAAAGTTCCTATCGTAAAGTTTAAACACAGAGCCTATCAAGTTGAGGGTGATATCAGTCTCTACAATACGTTGGTATGATATTTCTTTGTAAACAAGATTTAAAGTAATTTATTCTAGACCAATTCGTTACTTCGAAGGTTTATTTATTTATTTATTTATTTATTTATGTTAGTACTACTTGTGCTGAACGGTATGTGTGTTTAAAACAGTTCTGTTAGGTATGATGTACATTTACAATGTAATCGACATGAATACTTTTCATATTCTAAATGTTTCGTATTTTTTTTACAAATTAAATACAGGTATAATGTCAGTGTAAATAAGCAATATCTAATATATTTCTGCTTTTAGGGAATACATAATACCAAAATGTTGTATATGTACTCTCAAATTGATCAGCGGGTGCAAGCACTTGGCTACATCATGAAAGTTTTTGCAAAGGTAAGTGTGCTATGATTCATTTTATGTCCTAATTTTTGGCTCATTTGGCATAATTGCCAAAGAGCCTACAGAATAGTAAATTGTCCGTCACTGTCGTTCCTTGTGCTGTGTCGTTGCCTTCAGCATTGTCATCTGTGCACAGCTACCCTGAGCACACTATTGATCATAGAGACTTCATATCTTACACACATATGTACCTATGTCCCATCTCAAAGCCGAGCAAAGATTGCTGTGACCATTATTCTCAAATTGGCAGCCATATTTTTTTATGAACCTTAATCCTAGACATGCAATTAATGATACAGACTTGATATTTTAGATCCTTATGCACCAACACACCTTCGTTATGTTCTGTAAAATTTATCTTGATACCACATATATTTCTAGTTTGACAGATACATTTGTGTTTCTTCATAGATTACATATTTGAGATGTGATCTTAGACACTTTAGTTGTTTCCATGTGATATTGTAACCGATATTGTCTTACTTTTTTGATAATGCCAAATGAGCTCAGGTCCATCTGGACCTATTTTTATTTTCTAACTTCTTTTTATCCCTTTTTTTTCCCTTGAACAATTACAATGGAAGAAAAACCAGGGCCCAGTAATTTTAGTTTCATTATTATCTTATATGTCGTGAATTGAAATAAAAGGTAGATACGAGTGGCCTTTTTCGCTTCAGGTTTGATGCCTTATTAGAATAAACGTAACAAAGTCAAATTCGGTATGATTGAAAAAAGTGTAAAAAAATAGTTTACATATTTTTAAATTACAGGCTTTTTTGGTGGTCTTTAATTTGTTAGACTTTGCCAATATAAGACCTGTAAACATAAAAGAAATGTTGATGAACCCATTCAACTACACAATTTATTCTGTTTGTAATGTCTTGAATCTTGTCCATATCTTTGGCCGCGTATGCAGGAAGGTAATGTTTTCAGTCGTCTGTGTGTGTGTGTGTGTGTGTGTCCGTCTGTCTGTCCGTCTTTCCAGGCTATAACTTTTGAATAGCTTAACCTAGAAACTTCATTTTTGGCATACAGATACATCTTTATTATACCTAGGTCCAGTCTGAGTATAAAGGTCATCGGGTCAACTTCAAGGTCACAGCAATAAAATGTGTCAAAAATTTTAGTGTTTTTTGCTAATATCACATATTATGATGTTTGAGACAAGTAAATGGGGCCAAGGTCAAAATATTGGTCAAGGTCATTTGAAGGTCAAATTTCTAGATTTTTGTAATTTATTCATGTTTTGATAACTAGATTAGATCTATTTGCATTTTGGTTACTATTTGCGTGTTAATGACTGCGACGCGGGCGGTTCGGCATTTGATTGGAAGGCATCCTTGTTCACCCACTCCAACTGAATAAGTGTAGATCTAGCTTATCTCGCCGCCGGTGATTTTGTCGTGTTAGAAATCTCGCGCGTAAGGCTAATGTTTCCGGGACCTGTTGCAGAAATTTAAAGCCAAAACAAAACTGGAACCGCTCCCCGCTGCAAAATAATTCAGTCACGTGATCCTGTCAATCATATTTCCAAAATGGTGGAGTTGGAGGGCAAAGAAAAGTTTGTCAAAACTTTCTAAGTTGCAAAAAGTTACTTTTGATAAAGTTTTAAAGGTTTTTATACTTTCAATGTGATTTTAAATATGTGGATATTACTTTAACCATGTCTTCCGTTGGAAAGAAATTGAATCTGAACTTTTCTAGAGGAAAAGCTACAGGTCCCGGAGCCAAGGGGAAGAAGAAGTCAGCTGAAGCCAAATACGTAAGTATGAGGATTCAGCGATTAATGTATTGAATAATCGACGCATCAATTCCTGGTCATTTGAATAGTACTTAATGACATCCGTCACATGGCAGTCGAAAAGCGACAATATTAAAACACTATTAATGAAGTTTAAGAAGATTTTGTCTTATTTAACGAAAACATTCCAGGTAATTTCAAACATGAATGCAGAATGTCGAGTTTTGAATTTTAATTCATTTCTTATTTATCCAGCTTATTTCCACATGAAGAAACTTGTCAAATTTATGGTATGAAACGTAAGGTTGACCAAATAGAACATTTTTAGAAGTCCATGTCACCCATTGGAAGTTGCAGTGACAGTTGTTTTCAACCAAATGTTTACTATTTTGACTCGTATTACTCCAGTCAAAGACGAAATTATTGAGGCCAACCTGTTAATTTAGCAGGAGGAATTGGATCCAGAGTGGCATGCTCAGTCACAGTACACGGCTTACCGGAGGAGCAGCATTGGGAATCTACCGCCCCCTACAAACATGAACCTGGGCTCCCACAATAAGGTAAAATAAATAAATAAATACAGTAGAATCTGCATTCGGCGAACTACCTATTTTCCATGGAAAAAAGTACGTGGATAACAGTAGGTTCGCCCAATGGAGTACAAAACACTAAGTAAAAATCATTTTGGTGATTGAAAATTAGTACGTGGATGACAGTAGTTCGCCCAATGGATAGTACGCCCAATGCAGATTTTACTGTAAATAAGTAAGAGACTACATGAAAAGAAGTGAATTCGAAGTCTTTTGTGTATTTTATATGTAGTCATGCATTGTTTTACATTGTATTTCAAGGTACTAAGAATAAAGAAATGATTTTAAATGGCTTAACTCTTATTTGTTACCATTTAAAATTACCGGACTGCTTACAAATAAATGATTTAATCTTTCAATGTGCAAAACGCTGAACTTATTGAACACTCAGTTAAACAGTGACATATTTGCAATGATGATTTATTGACTAAGAGGTTATTCAACCACAGAAAATAAATTGCTGTAGACGGTATTAGGTGCCAGAAAAGTGTATCAGGGTACTCATAGACAAAAAAACCCCAAAAAACTGACGTACTAGATGCTTAATTAATTAATAATACTCATGGAGTTTGTTTACTGAAAGTTTAGATGCTCTTGATTTTGGTTTCAGGTGAAAACCAGCCCACTAGCAGAGAGTCTAGATGCAGCACTTAACCATGATGATATTATATCGCTCACATATGATGTACGAAGTTTCTCCGAAGCTCTGGCGAAACTCAAGACGGTTTTTAGCGGAGAGGACGAAGGTACAATAAAAGAAAGTGAGAAGCTGATTACACACGTGTAGATCTAACAGCTTCCTTTAGTTTTATTTTTTTCACTGTTTTTCGTAACATTTGGTTAAGGGTAACTAAGATGATTGAAGGGAAGTCTTTACACACTCTTTTTCAAGTTTTCACTTTAGTTGTAACACCAAATTACTTGACGAGTAACACGGTGTGACCGGTTCTTAAGAAGAATGTAAAGGACAAAATTTAGTTAGTGTTAAGAGTCAATAATTGACTAATAAAATAGCTGCTTAGAAATGCACATTCTTTTACAACATTTAAATGATCATATTACAAATTATGTTGTATTACTGAAATTCTCCAGGCCAGTTTAATGTTACAGAAATGCAATAATACTGCTAAGCCTATTATGTTAGTTTGGTGCCTCGTACAATGTGTAAAATCTTTATCTTCCAACCCCTACTATGATAATTCCATTCAGATTGAAATTGAAAATCAATGGGAGGTCAGGCGAAAATTACCTGCGAGATATTTTGTTATTCAGTCACATTAGGAGCCCCACTGTTGCACACATACTGTGAGTTTCCTTAAAGACATGATGCAATAAATAATCCAAATTGTTTTCCTTAACGTCTATCGTAATTACGTATTGTTACCAACACTTCGGTTACTGATGATAACTCAATTAACAGCTGATGAGCATGTGATATATTGTTGTTATTCGACACTTAGGTAGATTATCCATCGCCCCATCCTCATCTTAATAATGAAGTGATTAAAAAAGTGGCCTATTTCACTCATAATGAGATTAAGTTTCGGAAGTGTGACACTTTAAGTTAAGTCTTTACGGGAGGGATAAAAAGACACACTTCGGAAAACAACTCTGAAATGCCATTTTGTCTCGAAGACAACAACATAGTGATACTTGATTGACAAGCAAAACACAGTCTTTTTTGTAAGACAAGCTTGAGACCCCTGCAGATGAACGGAATTAAAACATGGGTAACTTCTACACAAAGATGAAAACAACACAGACGGATGATGGTCAGTATATTTCGTGTTGTAAAATGCAAAATAAGTGTCTGGCTCCAAGGAAACTGAGCCTTGTGCAAATCGGTACTTCTGAGAGTCATGCAAAGCTGTTTAGAAAGGATACATTTGTTTCATTCAAACAATAAGTAACGTTCAGTTAAGAAAAAAAGTGGCCCAAAGGAACTTTTAGGTTAAAACTAGCTATTGTCAGTCTAATGGGGATTGCATTACTTTTTTGACTTAAATTTGAAATGATACCAAATTTGGTAGTAGAGTCACAATTTATGATGACAGTGGTTAAACGCAGTTATTACAAATATGTGAAGAATTCATGTAAAAATTTTTAAGTGCAGTGCAAGCCAAGCCTAACAATACGGACAGTAGTTATTAACACCATTGCTTCCTTGGTAGACTCTATTATCCCATACATACATTCATTCCTCCCTCACCTCTATTTGTTCGGTAAACAAGGAAAGTTTACAAGTTATCTGATGGTGTGTATTCTTCAAATTAAGAGGAGTATTAGTGGTGGTAAATGAGGTATAGATGTGCGTTTATCCGTGGCTGGTGTAGTGATGTTTTTCTCGATGTGTAATGTATTGTTACGATGATGTTGTGCACTGGGATGGGAGACTTTATGTACACAGTGCTGACACGTTACAGTCTATCTGACGCTGTATTGTCAAAAGAACAAATTACTCGTTTTAGAAGTAATCATTTTGAAATAAATAAAGTGAACCGTTTAGGCCCTGAAGGCTCGTTCATAAGAAACAATACATTTTGCGGTTTCATCGATAACACATCGCTTTGAATTATAATGTAAATCCAGTTGGATTCTTCAGCAGTTCCAATATGGTGGGGTCTGAAGGAATGTCTGTAAAGAGAAAGTTTGTCTCCAATGAGAGAAATTCCCTGTAGCCTATTGTACAGTGAAACTTACCTTGGGCGGACCTTCTTTTGGGCGAACTAAAAGCAACTGACGAACCATTTTCTGATGCCAAATTCATATTTTGCACTAATTTTACACTGTTTTGGGCGAACACACTGTCATCCACGAACTGTTTGTCTTTGCACAATGAGTGGTTCGCCCAAAACAAGTTTTACTCTATTAAATCCATTTTACTTGGTCTGTTTCAAGAGAATGTATTTATGGTATTGTAAAGATGATGCAACTCAAATGTACTAAAACTGAACTGACTTTGAAACCAAAATGTGTTTGATAAATATTGGTGGTGAGGAAAGGTAGTGGGGCTGACGTTTTAGTCTTCTCAGGGATTTCATTTCTGTTGGGTGTTATTTCTTTATAATAACCCGGAACGCAGGTATCAAAAAGAAAAATAAATAAACAAACAGAATAATATAAAGTAAAAAGAGATAAAGGAATAAATAAATGAACAATTGACTCTCGCGTAGCATATCCGGCTTGGCTTCTCTTGGTTTCCATTCCAACGAGGTGTCCACATATGGAGCACTGACCCTCATGCCTCCCCCGACTTTTCTCTGTAATTGTGTGAAATGGCCAGTATTGCATTTTCCCAAGTCCAGGAGGGGTGAGGTGGGGGGAAGGGGGGGGGGGTCCTGGTCAACTTTTTCCTAACTTTTGACACCGAGTCCAAATCTGCTGAAAATGCATTTTCCCCAGTGCAGGTTAGGGGGGGGGGGGGTCAAAAAGATGTTTTCAATTCGAAACCGTCCAGTCAGGATGGCGACTGTGTAATACGTTATCTTTCAACTTTCGATACGTAAAAAACAAACAACGGAAAAACTTTGTAGTAACGTCTGGAGGGTTCAACGAAAGAAAAACCAGCTCAACTTGTACCCGTTAACACCGGGCTTATATATGTAGAAGATTTTCGCATACCATCCAAAACATCACATGTAAAACATGAACATGATAGCAAGAAACAGCTACATGTAACGGTCCATTGTTAGTTAAACGTTGACTTTCACAAAACAGAGAAGTTATTGTCTGGGTGTAAGTTTGGCAGAGTAAAATACGGATTGCCAAGTAAAACATGAAATTCAGATTATATCTATGCAGTGACAATATTTAAGTAACCCCATCAATAAAAGGCCGCAAACCGCCAAAGGGTGGCGACTTCAGCCAATTTGAGAGTCAGTTTTGAGCCAAGCCCAATAAAGGCCTCTAATATACATGTGCATGTAATTATTTTTTCTGTCTTCGTCCACTATCAAACTGGTCGATTTTGGTTCTTCTTTTACCATTTCCCATAGATTCATTAAATTTGTAGAATTGGTAAATTATTGACATGTATGTTTAGAATATGCAGCTCTTGATGCCACAACAAATTCATCAAGCAATTAATAAGTCGTTTGTTGATCTCAGAGAAAAACTCCATTCAGTAACTTTGTTGCGATCGAACGTTCTCACATTGACTTTAATTATAAAGTTTAAGGCCAGACTTTTTTTATTTGTTGGATTACGTATCAATGAAGGAAATTTCTGAGAGCGGCGATCGGAAAAAAAATCAAAATCAAAATTGACTTTGCTGTACATTTTGATAATTTCAATTAAAATTTACAAAATTGACCACAAATTTTTCCCAACAATGTTTCGTCAAATTGAGGGAAAGTTACGATTTTGTATTATTTGGGCTCTGATTCAGGTTTTTTTTTTTTTTGATTTCATGATTTCTGAGAGCGGCGGGAAACGTAATCCAACAAATAAAAAAAGTCTGGCCTAATATACAAAATAAAACACATGAACAGAAAGTATTACCTCAGTTTAACCAAATATGGACAAAGATGAAATGAATGCATACACGATGTGCAATAAATAAATGGAGTATTGTAGACTAATCAAATAAGATGTTTACATGGGTACTTAAGGTTCACTTGACAGCACTTGTATTCCCTTTATTGGACACTAGAATTGTCCACTTAGACATGTTAATCAAACAAACGATTCTCAATTTCATTTGTTGATGTTGAATTTACATTTAGCTATGTTTAGCATTGTCAAGGATGGGTAATTGTTGTAGTAAATAGGGCAAAATAATGTTGGATTCCTGTACAGAGCGAATGTTGCCCACTGAAATGTCAATACAACAAACGATAACAATAAAAGAGTACTTTGTTATCATGCAATAGTGTTGTCAGTTCGTGTTGAATTGATACAGCATTGAACTGTTCTTTGTGTCTGTAGCAGACGCAGTTAGTGGGAAAGACATGGGCACTTACTGTTGCTAAAACATGTTTATCAATGGTATTGTTTTGCGGCCTCGCCGTATTAAAACGTATTTTCCCTCCCCAATCCGTTAGAAGAAATCTATGGATCCAAGTACAGTAGAACCAGCTTTAGCAAGCCACTGCTTTGTGCAGCCTCCTGACATTTATGGCCAATCTGTAGGGCTTTTGAAATATTTTAATAGATAAATCATTAAAGTTATCACTGCTTTGTGAGGTCACCTGTCATTTAAGGCCAATTTACATTATGAGTAAGGGTGGCCTCGCATAATGTAAATTGGCCACAAATGACAGATGGCCTCACAAAGCTGTGATAATTTTAATGATTTTATGTAAAAAAAAAATGTTCAAAAGAACTACATGTTGGTCGTAAATGCGAGTTGGCTCCACAAAGCAGTTGCTTGCCAAAACAGGTTCAACTGTACATGTATCTGGTTATAGTTACACATTCTTAATCTTATTTCTCTCCCTTTTACTCGTAGTGTGCGGACAAATGAACGGAGACCTTCGCGTGGTCGCGCACGACAAGCTGGGAGAGGTGCTGTGCATACTCAACAACGTACTCAAGAAGTACCCGGCGCTACACACCACGGACGTACTCACGTCGGCCGCAGGACTCATCACCAAAATCAAGAGTAAGTACATGTTAATTTATTCTTGATATGGCTTTTTTTATTTAATTGTTTGGATTACATTTCCCGCCGCACTTTGAAATCGGGATTTCAAAAAAAAACAACCCAAAACTCAAATGGCAGCTGAAACATGTTGCATGGGGCAAAAAACAATCGCCATGGACATGATCTGTTGGAAGTTGATCGGTAAAAATCTTAATTTTGTTGAGATTTATAAACAGTTTAGCTTTTTAGGGGCCAAGTTAAATTTTTATTTTAATTTTTTTTCTGATCGCCACACTTTGAAAATCCTGCCAGTGCAATGTAATCCAAATGATTAAAACAAAAAGGCCTATACCGCAGTTATCGGCAGTCCAGACATCAATTGCAGTTTACAACTTTTGACTTCCCAGCCAGGAACCCCCCCCCCCAAGAACTCACCCAACATTGGGGCAAGCTATCCCTCAAGTGAGCCATCACCTTGCGATGATGGGATCAGGTGGCAGCTAACAATCTCCGGTTGGGCCGTGTACAATCCTGTCCTCGCACATAGGTCTGGTACCAAAAAAAACACCTTGGTTTGGTTAGGCTGTGATTAACTGAGACACTCCCCAACGTCTCTACCCTATCCGGGAATAGAACATGTTATCGTATTTAACCGTCTGTGTGTCGTCTTCCATAGTGGAAACAGTTTTGTTGTTGTTCTTTGTCTTGGGTTCACAATTCTTTCTTGTCTGTGCCGCTGTATTTTCTCGCTCTTCAGTTCACAGGCCAACAGTTTACTTCAGTCCACTACCTTAGTCAGCCCTCATCATCCCCCCCCCAACCCAAACGAAATCTGCCAGAAATTGTAGATGCTGCCAATTTCAGGTGGAAATGAAAACATAAAACATGCAGTACTCTTTCCAGTGCATTTTATTTTTAAAATAAACTTAGGGAGAAACTTGGAAATTTTAGTCGAATTTTCACAAGACAGTGAATTGTGATTATATTTCACTACATACAGTAGAATCTGTTTTGAGCGGCATCTGTCTTGGGCGGCATTTTGCTTTTTTACGGCAGTTTTTTCCGAAATGAATCCTTAATATTCATCTTTATTTTATCTGTCTTGAACGGCATTGCTGCCTTTTACGGCATTCTGGTCATCCAAAAGTTTGGTGAAATGACCTGTGTGGGGTAAAAATTCAAGAAATCGAAACATGCTGATGTGTTCTTCTTGAGGGAAGTGAAAACGCAAAGACGGAAACAATTTTATGGGGTTTTCGTAAAGAAAATGATTTCACTTTGCTTCTTAGAAACCCACATAGAGTAATTGTCGGGAAAGCAAAACATTTTACATTTAAGAAGTAATTGTTATTGGCATATGACCATAAAGTTCTGCGTGCTTGATTTATTAGTTTCGCGCATAAGTCTTACCCCATTCCATTGTTCAGTGTCACTTATCGTTAAACAATCAAATGTAACCGACTTTTGAATTTTTGGAACTCGTAAAAATGGAAAAGTTCCCAGTTACATCTACATTTAAAAGCAAAAAGTCCGATGTCACTCTCATGTGACCTGTCATTTTAAAGGAAGAAAACCGTAAAATCAATTCAAAGAACTTTTCAAGAATAGTTTGATATATCGGTCTAATTGCTATGCAGGACCTTCTTTCTTTATGAACAGAGCCATGTCAACCTATTTAATCATTAGGACCATCGACCGGACAAAGAATTTTGTTGAAAAATAAGTCTGAGTTGACATAAACTGCGTAACCTAAGCGTTTTGGAATAGTTACACTTCACGGGGACTGTTTTCGTAGTATGGACTTTTAGTATTAAGTGGATTGCCTCTTTTTATTTGTAAACACAACAGTTTTTGTGCAAGGGTAAACAACAGGTATATCTGGGTATACAGATGTAAATAATAAACAAACAATAAGCAAGGAGAGTAGGTAACTTTGCATGGTACTATGTTTAGTTGAGGGTCCGTGACAAAGAACAGCAGAATTGTAGCAGTTATGATGGTAACTAAGGATTATTCGGTTGCTACCGAATAATATTCGGAATATTTTCGATTCGGAGAATACCTGATGGCCACGATTTCCAGTGACTGTTGCATGTAAAGTTAAATTTAAATCAGGCTGTACTGGAGAAGTATTTACAGTATCCATGTAGTAAGTGGAAATCCAGGATACAGTTGTCTCGAAATTATGCCGTAAAGTCAACTGAAAATGAGCAGATGTTACTTGGAGGGAAAGAGTGAATTTGAACTTATTGCTACACATCACTGATTTACAAATGAGAAGTTGTCAACAACATGATAAACTAAACTTGAAAAGGGTCTAGCCAACAGGTGAAAAGTACCAAAAAACTATTTCAGTTCCATTCCGAAGCAAAATTTCCAGGAACTATTTACGCCTGGTTTAGTAAATAATTATTACTCAGCTGGGAACGTTTTCTACCATGTCAGTCTGATTGGTCCTTATCTCTACCTAGGAGGTTGAAAATCAGTGTACAAAACAAGAAGTTACGACAGGTGTGAGAATCTCAAGTGTTTATGTTTACTAGGGGAAACAAACACCTATTATCACGAGTTACATGCTATTGGACCCATGGTTATTGATCACCGGAAGTGATCAATCAGCTGATCAGTCACAGGACCATGTGATAAGCTGGAAGTATTTGAAAAAAGAAATCCTCATCAACGATCAAAGAAAACGTTCTAAGAATTGATAGATAGTAACTTTTACTAAACAGATACGAAATTTAATTTAAATTTAGAACAGATACCACTGTTGAAAGGAAGATAGCCATGCATGCTGTACATGGGAGCTTAGTTGTTAGCCTTTGATTCATACATTTGAAAAGTAATAACTCATAGATTTTATGCAATAGATAAGAGTACAATGTGAATATCATAACGTACTGATTTTTAGGTCGGCGTAAAAAAGTTCGATTTTCAAATTCTTTAAAGGAAGTGCATTTTTGAGTAAACGGACCAAAATAGCGCAGTTTTAATGCTTTAATGTTGACTTTTCATTACGCGTGTTAGACACTTGGTTGTACTTACTATTTATTAAAAGTCATAAGCTTAAAGCAAACACAGTATATTATATCAGCTGGACTTTGATTGTATGAAATCATCAAAACATCGTCGGTTATTGATTAAACCATACATAAGGAATTGTGGAATATAAGGAAAAAGCACAAACAGTGCATTTACGTTAGAAATCACGTAAATACTGAATGAACTAAAGACTTTCCACAAACAACTGTCAATACATTGATTTTAGTCGGAATATCCTGATCTATTATCGGTATAATTGATCATTTATCTGATATAAATTGTACGTCCACAAACGAGTTGAAGACAAAGGAATTCTGATTGAATACAACTAAGAAAAGAGTCCTGCAACTGACAGAAACAAAATAGGAAAGGAAAATGGAATTTTTTTTACTTAACTGTAATTGAACGTTTTACATAAAAATTCAATCGATAGTACTCGGCTGCGGTAGGCAAGGTGATGCTTTAAAAAGATAACGTGTTGAGGATAAATTTCACTTAAATTGGAATAAATCCAGCGGTGTACCATTAGGCCTAGAAACTTTCAAAATCTTTCAAGTTTCCGTCCGCATTGCATTGCGACTTTTTAATTTAGAAAAAAGGAGAAGAAAACCGTAAATTTTATTCGCACATACAATCGCAATGGATAGAAAAGTGATGTTAAAGAATTATCACCGTCAGTTATCAACGTCTCTCAAATCTCTGAATGAAATAGAGAAGGAAAACAAGAAGAAGGACAAAAAGAGCAGATGGCGCGCGTGGAGGTTCAAATCTCCGAAATTCTTCTCCAAAAGCAACTGCACAAGTAAGTTGAAAAATCTAAGTGAAAATTTGCTGTACAGTTGGTTCTGGTTAGGGTATGTTAGCTATTTATCATAAATACACTGTATTTATTCGAACAGAAGACCCGGTGCTAAGACCAATTTTTGAGGGTGGTCCCTCATTCCAAAAAATCAGAGGACAATTCGGAATGTGAAGAGGACCTTGCTGCTTTGATTCGAATAAATACGGTACTTTATTAGCATCTCTCGAAGGGGACGGGAGACTGAAAAGAGTTTGCTGTTAAATTTTTCCTTTGTGAGTGGTTACGAGATTTGCTGTAAAGGGTATACACACAGGTTGAATTTAGTAAATTCAATCCATTTAAAAAGGTTTTTTTTTCAACGTTTGGTGTCTAATTTCAGCCAGTCCATTTTGGTACTTGTTTCTTTTCTGATTTGGCTTCAGTTTATCACAAATTACACGTCTTTGTTTTCCTTTAAACGAAGTTCTGCCTCCAATAAGTTTTTACTCTGTTTCAAGAAGTTTCGGGTCTAATGTGAGAACTGTTACTTTTTGCGGACACTTTTACGGGTTTTATCCAGCACTAACCCAGATTGTACCATTTCACATCGTTTTATTTAACGAAAACATGTCTACAACGTCCAATGTTTTGTTGCCGAAAATCAAAGAGCAATTTGAAGTGCTTTGGATACAAATCCTTATCAGACTTTGGCATTTGAAAAAAATCCACCAAAAGTACATTTTTGTCATTTTTCGGTAAAACGTAGCGTTTTTTGCAATGTTTGCTGTAGGATTTTCTGGCTAAAGTAAACGATTGGGTTTATAAATCCTGTAAGCTTTTGCTGATGTACGAAACTCATCCGTAAACCATGTGTTTACACTGGGTGTCAGACTGACAGACAACTACGTGTACTATCAGTTGTGTAGGTTTCGGACTGATGAACGGTGAATCGATAAGGAATCGAATTATAGAATCGGGAACTTGAAATGTGATCTTGGCCTCTTAATCATTATTTCCTAAATTTGCATGAAAGTTTATCTGAAAAAAATGTACATTAAATTCTTGTTGGTGATTTCAAACTCAAAACAATGGATGCTTCATGCATGTAGTGTTTTTCTGTACTACACTACACACAACATTTATCCTGTTATCTTTTGAATTGAATTCGTTACTCGTTAGATCTTGTAATGCAAGCCAACAGAACAAGTATCAAAAGAATGGATAGGAAAAACAAATTGGGAGTGGACAGAAATAACGGGACATTTTTGAGACTGCTCTCTCAATTCGGTAGATACCTGACCAGAAGGATGTCTCACATTTACATTGTCGAACATGTGTGACATCCTGTAAAATCGGAATTTCTTATCAGGATAAATATCTTATCGGAACGTTACGCCATTGTACAACATGATTTGTGTGTTTCGAAAGGTAGATTTCCCTAAATGGGCATAACGCACTTTTTGTGGTACATGTACCGTGTGGTAAATAATAAATATTGACGTAATGACAAACAAGCGTATCAGCAATAAACCTGCCCATAATGGTATAATACCTTATGTAACTTTACGTTATAGATGAGTCTACAGAAACTTTATATAAAAGTGTAGGCGTATTACATATATTAGGCTTTTTTTATTTGATTGTTTGGATTACATTTCCCGCCGCACTTTGAGATCGGGATTTAAAAAAAAAAAACCACCTCATTTGGCAGCTGAAATATGTTATGCATGGCAAAATATGGTTGCCATGGACACAATCCATCGAAAGTCAATCGAGCAAAAACCAAAATTTTATTTACATTTACGAATAGTTTGGCTTTTTAGGGGCAAAGTTCAATTTATTTTTTTTTTTTTTTTTTTTGATCACCGCACTTTGAAAATCCTGCTAGTGCAATGTAATCCAAATGCTCAAAAAAGAAAAGCCTTACTTGTATATGGATCACTTGCTTCGAATTAGATCTAGATACATATCTTGATAACAATTTGGATCTAATAAAGACGTTTTTAAATGTTACAATTTCTCATTTTTGGAGGGAAAAATTGGCAAGTGAAAAATATTTTTCCGATGGCATATGAACGACGTGACTCAGATACAAGATGTATCAGTTTTTTACAGAGGGATACTGTGTTTCTGCACGCTCTCCATGTTGTCTGTTTTTGTTGTCTTTTGATCTGATGCCAAAATCAACAATAACATGTCCTATTATATAAGCCCTGATACAGTTACATGCAGAGAAGCGTTGCGAAAATATGGTGAGAAAGTGCAACGTCCTTTACAATCACTGTGTTTTGCGACCATCTGCCATTTACGGCCACATGTTGCGGAATCAAAATCACATATACAGTGAAACCCGTCATGTACGACCAACCGTTGGGACCAAGTTTTTATGGTCGTAAATAACAGGTGGTATTAAAACAGGTTGATTTGAATGGCAATTATAATTTTGGTTCTGTAATATCTGGTCACAAATGACATGTCGTAAATGACATCTTACAGCAGTGGTCGTAAATGCCAGGTTTCACTGTAATGATATTTCTCGCATATCAACTTGCATTTAAAGCCCAACCACAGATAGTGGTGCATTTGAAAGGTTGTAATGATAGGTTTAACTGTATTAGTTACGAGTTTTGTGGTAATAACCCTAAAGCCAAGGGACTCAGAAATAAGGCCTCCATTTTGTGCGGTAAATTTTAGTTGCGGTCAACTCCTCTTTAAGTAGCACTGACAAATCCGAAAAAGCCATACCGTACATAATGATTCAATGATCAGTGATCCTATGCAAAAATCAGTGTCTTCGTTAAGTAGTTTTTAGTTGATCCATCTGAATTTTGATCATAATAAAAAAAGGGAAATTGTTTACACGAAATCCATTGTTTTCGTGAAAATGTAACTACTTTTTGCTGAGGAAAAATTAGATGAAGTTAATAAAGGTGAAAAGGCAAAAATGTTTTGACGAAAAACCTCAAAAATGTAAGTTCACATGTTAGCATTCCAATACTTTGTGTTGTTTTGGTTGAGTTGTTTCATTGTTAAATGACTAAGAAGTAACATCTGGTTCAGTTTGGAGTCTTCGAATAATTGTCAGATGAGTAAATTAGGAGATATGATTACATACAAACTGTCAAAGGGGTTTCAGTATTTGAATAACCAATTTTAATGAAATATAATGACTTGTGTGAATTTTTGTTAGTCTAAAATTAGGACCCTCGATTGTTTGTCAAATTGCCAGATAGAGATCTATGCAGATCATGTTATTGCTTGACCCAGGTTGGAATATCTTACAGGCTTTGAGGTATTTTATAGATACACATTGTCTTGGCTTCAAACTTTCATTGGAGTAGAAAATTTGTGAGGTCTCTGCATCCTGGAGGGTTTTCAGTTTTAAAAGGTCATTTTTTTAACCTGTTATAATGTCACACATTGTGATGCCTTTTGATGTGTCAAACAAACAACAACAATAATACCACAGGGAAAATACAGCCCAAAAATTGATTTCATCATTCGAAAACTATGAATAAAATTGGCGAAAACTGTTGCGAATATTTGTTGATGGAAACCGCAAACTGATACAGGTTATCCGCAAAGCGTTGTTCAACTGCCAATAAAAAAGTTCCCTTTCGGGGCATTTGAACAATTGAATCCAATATGTTTTCACGGCCAACAATTTGTCACAATAAACAATGTATTGCGATTTGATTAAAAAAAGAGTAAATGCCCATTCATCACCCAAAAAAAAAATTGAATGAATTAAAAGTAGAAAGATGCAGGATTATTATACGTGTACATGTATTGTCTTGTGCTCTTTTGAATAGATCTAAACACTGCTCATGTCCATGCCAGTATTATTATTTGTTCTCTTTTTTTTAATTCGTGTATTTAATTTTTCATTATTTATTATTTGCAGGCTGTAGTTATGAGGACATCGCCACAGATTGTGGAGACTTGAACTTTACAATAGATCAGCTCGCTCTTGCCTTCAGCAGCAGGTAACTGTAGTACATAATACAGTAAAACTTGTCTTGATGGACTGAACTCTATATTTATCAGTATCTCAACATGAACAAGTTAGGTGTCCTTCATGAATCGACGCTCTGCCTTTTACGAAACCTTTTAAAGTATACTAGGATCTTTTTGAGCGACAGCCAACTTTTGCTTACCAAAAATGTCGTAAAAGGGAGGGTGTCGCATTTACATACATTTAATACGGTAATATGTCACCCAAAAAGTGTCGTACAAGAGAGTGTCGTGCAAAGGTGGTCCTACTGTAATAGTTTGCTGCCCTCCAAAAGACGCCCAGCTGTACTGATTTCTGTAATATTGTCCCATTCCTGCTCAGAATGGGACAAATTTGAAAAAAGATAACGTCATTATGCCAAGACCGCAGCATTTGGAGATGGTAAGAAGTAGATCATTTGCTGCACCACCCCATTATTAATGGCCAAATTTAGGTACAGTCGAACCTGTTTTAAGCGGCACCCTAATTTTTCTGGGTAAAGATGTACCCTAATTTTTCTGGGTAAAGATGCCATAAAAGGCATGTGTGCCCTACAAAACAAGTAAAATAAACATGAATGATAAGGATTCATTTTGCAGTAACACTGCCGTAAAAGGCAGGTATGCTGTAAAAGAGGTGCCCCTCAAAACAGGTTCTACGGAAAATGTGGCCGCCTCCAAAGAGAGGTTTCACTGTAAAAGTAGTGTAAAAACTGACAAACGCAAAACATGCTGTGCAAATTTTATAATAAGCGATTTGCAACTCATTTTATGGAAATTGATGCCTTCATTAGTGAGACTTAAAAAATACTGTGTCAAAAAAAAGAGTACTGCGAACAATTTTTAGCCAAAAAGTTAGGAATTTATGTAGTTCCAAAATTTTCTCGTTTGACCTGCGAATTTTACTTGTAAATCAAAAGCAACTTAATAGATTAAAAAGTGAAGCATGTTTGTTGTTTTAATAAAAATTTAACTCAAGTACTCAAAGACCCAAGAGCAAAATTACAAAAAATATTGTATAATAGGTGTAGTTTTGTGGAATATTATCGCAGTAAATTACACTTGTATATTATATTATTGCAGTAAATTACACGATGTACTGCAATTAGTAAAAGTCATGGCTTCTGGTGACGATTATTTTCATTTTTTTCCCAGCATAACATTATTTGACTGTGTGTGTCCCATCACAAAGGTCAAAGTAGAAATCATTAATTCCAATGCACTAGTTTAACAGTATAAAGCAATTTCGAACGTTTTGCCTTCAAGACTGAATATTCCAACATCTCTCAGTCTTCTGTACTTTTAGTTATTTTATATTTATATTTTCAGTGTGTCGGAGTATTTAATGGGAGATGTTGACACTTACCCACTCGGCAAATCTAAGGTAGGTTCCACACCATAACAGAAAGAAATACAAAACATGTCAGCTTTCAACATTCACTACTTCTTTCCACCCTCCCCCACAGAAAAGTCAGAGAAAAATAAAGTGAAACGACCATAATATATTTCAGAATCAGCCCTTATTTGTACAAACTCGGTTTTTACTTTCCCATACCCCTACTCTAACAAAGAATTTGATAAAAATGAAATAATATGGCGCGGACAAATTCACGAAAGATAGATAATTACCGACAGCAAAAGAATTTTATAAGCAGGAATAAAAAGTGGTGTTTGTTTGCTTTCAAAATAAGCACTCGGAAGCTACAAAATAATTACGACATTTATGGCGTTTCTTTTAAGTGCTAAATTCAAAAGCAAAAAGAGTTACTTTTAAACTGATTTTACCTTAGTATTTTACATGTCTAAAACGAGCTGAAGATGACTTTTGAAGTTTATTCATTTCGTTTTGACAACATGTCCAATTTTATGACCCATTCATTCTCCCCCATCGGTCATGAAAATGTCAAGTTTGGAAATAAGAATGTTTGTATTGAGTTTGAACATGTTGAAATGTCGCGTGTTTTCACTTATGATAAAGAATGCTTTCGTTATAAAATTTGGCAAAAGCCATAATAATGTCATGTCAACTTGTTACATCCTTCTCCGCAAGTGCAACGTTCTTTTTGATTTCGTCTGTGTGCTTGTATCAGAGACATGCATCCAAATAGTGCACTGAAAATTATCCATAGATGTATTGAGTTTAATAATGAATAATGATCTAATTGGAAATTCAAGGAAATTACCAAATATGTGATCAATTTAAAGATAAACTCCACATAACATAATTTTCCAAAATTGCTGTCCAGTATTTGTGTCATGTGTGACCCTCCAAAATGACAAAAGGACCCCAAATATTAACTATCTTTAGAAATTATTTTAACCATACATAGCCAGACAGGTTTAGTTGGGCGTTTGAAATTTTTCCTTTGCTCAAGATATTTTTCTTACGATTCCGTTCCTGGTGCAGAATATGATGTAACACGTTACTAAGCAGTACACTATGTTGCTATTCAGATAACAATGACAAGATGTACGCAAAAAGGATCTAATAATGCCAACTCGGCGTTTTATGTGTAGAATTTAATAGCATATATAAATCCTTAAATCTTTAAACCTTAAAACTATTGGGCATTACTAAAGCAAGGAATAAATTAAATTTTGAAGAGTTTAATTTATGTATTATTTTAGTGAGTTAAATTGTACAAATTACATCTAAATCAATCAGTCATTAATTTAAATGTTAGTGGCCTAGATCGTTATGTAAATTGGTTGGGTCATAAAGACTACGTGAAAATTATAACTGCTAAAGGAAAAATGTGTTCAAAATGTTGAGTACTAAATGAGTTAAATACAAGTGATTTATTGAATTCATATGAATATGAGTACTAAATGAGTTAAATACAAGTGATTTATTGAATTCATATGAAATAAATTGACTTTGGTAGAAAAGGCGCCAGGCCTCAACAGTCCTTTTTGTACACGTAGATGACAGAAAGTATTTTAGTCAAAACCTTATGAAGTCACCTACGTAATACAGTATACCCCACTTAACTCGAACCTGAAGGGAAACTTGAAAGAAGTTCGAGTTAAGCAGAAGTTCGACTTATCGAGCCAAAATTGAGTAGAAAATGTGTTAAAGGGATATTTGAAAAGGTTCGAGTTAAGCCGAAAAACGAGTTATCCGTGTTCGAGTTAAACGTGGTGCACTGTATTCAGAATGTTAGTGTTAACCCGGAGCAAGGGGTCACACGTGAAGAGAATTTCTTTGCTGAAAACCTTATATGAGTGTTGATAGATCTAATGTGTTCTACCCATAATGTTCACGCAAATGTAGCGTTATACTTGAAGTCCATGCGAATCAGCCAAGCGGTTAAAATTACCATGAAGGGGCTCATTTCTTCGATGTGCTTTACCCCACCCCCATTGAGAGGTTACACCATGAACTTGCACATTAACCGAAAACGGTGCTATGTTTATACTGAGTCTGTGACCCTAATCATCCCACTGTTAAATTGTAACCGTATTAAAGTTCTAAACGAGCTTAATAAATGTCAAGTTAAATCACAGTCTTACTGCCGCATTTGGTGAAGTATAGGTGAATGTAATAAAGAAAGAAACAAAGAAAAAAAGAACTGAGTGAAAAGAAAAAGAACCCAACAATACTAATTTTCATGCAGCAAAAATTATCACATAAGATTACTTGAAACAAATGCATGTACAGTAGTCTGTGTGATGAGAAAGTTCAAAATTGCAAAAATCTTTTCTTTTGACGGATAGACAGACAAATGCAATGAAATTTAATACAAACCATTGCAAGGAATTCCTTTCTCTCTGTCTCCAGACTTTTTTTTGCAGTATTGCTTTGTTGATTTTGGCAAGTAACTTTAATAACTTTTATCGGCATTTCACTTATCTTTTAGTAACCTTTGGTTTCTTGAATTTTTGTACTAAACATAGACCCTTAGGTTAATTATCAAAACTTTTTCTTTTTTAATTTTATACCAGTAATATTTTTCTTGATGGCGGGGATAGCCAAAATTTCAAATTAAACAGTCAAATTTTAATTGTCGAAGAGAAAAAATATAAAAATAATACTGGTTAAAAATAGATGATATTGCGTCAGTGAACGTATAATTGAAGCCCCCCCCCCCCATATCTGGACACCTCGTTTATTAACAGTTACTTTGAACATAAAGTTAAACACGTTGATGGATGATTTCATGGTCATATAGCCACAAGGTATGATAAGTGACCGACTTGTTTCGACATCACACTGTGTCACTATACGACCGCATGGAACCTATCCCTTTAAACCATCCGTACATGTGAACTGTCTCCTAAAGTCCGGTTAAATTTTAATGAAAATTAACAAAAATAAATAAATAAAATAAATGAATTTTAAGTGAAACTTGACTTGGGCGAACCTTCCTTTGGGCGAACTGAAAGGAATGAACGAACGTTTTTGTGATCACTAAAATCACATTTTGTACTATTGTTACACAGTTTTTGGTAAACACTCTGTCATCCACGAACTCTTTACCTGGCACAGTGGATAGTTGCCCGAAACAAGTTTTACTGTACAATTGAAACAGTAAAGGTACAGAATGGACATGAAGAAATTATGCACGTGCGTGTGTCTGTCAATCATTGTAATTTACGATCGAATGAACCAAATCTTATGGAATCACATGGAATGGCAATTAAATTAAATGTAACTAAATTCACATTTTTTACAAAATTTTAATTCGTTACAAAATGTTGACAGCCATCAATGATTGAAGAAAAGCAACTCCAGTTACGTCAGTTACCCAGAAGTTTGTTTCTAATTCTAGTCCCACTTATGACGACACTTATCAGCGGATTTACAATTTTGCTTGTAAGACTCGGAAAATCAATTTCAAACCAATAAAACAAACCAACTGATAAGGGGTAAATGAAGTAGAATAACGTTACACTGAGAGCAACATCAAAATAGTTATTCTCATAGAAATTGTATTGCATTCAGGAAGGTGACCAGGGTAGTGCGAAGGGAGTTTCCAATCAAAGCAAACCAGACGACCTCTTGGCTGTACATCTATTGAATTTACTCCTTACAGTCCACATTACTCTTGCCTATACCCCTATCTCATATTTCGATAGCTGCTTCTGGTTAGTGATGGATCCGGTGAGACCAAAGCTATAATTTCAAACTATTTCAAATACAATCAAACAGACACGTTCAAAGAAGCACTGCACGTATTTGAGTTGCTGTAGGGAGGTGGTACAGATAGATAAGAGTTGTAATTGATGTTTTCTACTCTATTATAGAGATGTTAATAATTGATTTGTTCTGTATCTATTTGTAGTCATATGACAACCTGGTGTCAGGAGACGGAGACTATGGGTCACAGGAAAACCTCGACAGAGACGAGCCAGGTACGCACTGCATTACGTGTTTAGAGCTGGGGTCAATTACATATGAATGCAATTCATGACTCAATTACTTTACCACGGGTGCATAAACTTACTAGTACAGGTCATCCCGCTTAGCTCGAACCTTCAAGGCAGTCTGCGAATAGTTCGAGCTAAGCAGAAGTTCAAGTTAAACGTTAATTTCACAAGAGAAAATCTATTGTTGGGACATAGTAAAATATTCGAGCTAACACAAAGTTCGAGTTATCCGTGTTCAAGCTTAGCGGAATGACCTGTATGTTAATAATAATGGAACTAAAAAAAAGAAAATGGTGGCAATTGTCCCTTCTCGCGGACCAGCATGCAAATCATGTATAAAAGGGGTCACTGGTACCGATGTTTGGGACAAAGTACACAGGACTTTATAAGTAATTGAGTAATGTAATTGACCGCAGATCTTGTGCTTTTTGTGTAAAATCCCTGGTGATCACATTCTTATGAATTTGGATACATTGTTTCAACAAGTTCTGTTCTCAGTGAAAAGGAGGACTTACGCACCAAATTTTTAACAGTGAAAAGTTTTGGGAATTTCGGATTGACATAATACAATCTATGCTTATGGAGGCTTGTTAAGGTAGAAGTTCGCACAATCAAGCTTGTTTTAAAACTTGACCTTGATAAGGGGAATATGATAGCAAGTCACTGTAAAGGATACAGTTTGAAACTATCAAAAAAATCCTGTATGCAGTTTACTAATTACGAAAATGTGGAGTAATCGAGCAAGTTTAAAGCTCTTTATCCCGTGTGAGCATGAAGGACATGAGCAAGGTTTGTCATGGCAATTACTGTATTATATTGAAATACCGTAAATGTCGCAGAGTGCATGCAGAAGAAGGTTTTGTAACAATGGCCAATAAAGTGTAATAATTTGGTATCAATTTTGATATTACAGTGTACCAAGTACTAATCATACAGATTTTCAATACAGTTGGACTCCTTTTGAGCGGCCGCCCTTCTGAGAGGCTACCCTTAATTTACGGCCAATTTTCATTGAAGTTACGAAGAAAAAATTGTTTGAAAGAAGTGTTTCTTAAGGTCATAATAAGTACTTCAAAGTTTTGCGCAATTTCACTTTGGTGGTATTGCATTGTAATATTTATGTTCATTATCAATTCTTAATCAGTTATGAGAATCAGTGCGTATTCATAATCTTAATGCACGTGCAGTCACACTCTTACGCCACTTCGTTAGCGTTATTCATTGCTTAACATTGTACAGTTAACGTCGGTGCGTTAAGGACGGTGCGTTTAGGTTTAGGAAAACGCACTGAATATTTCCATGCTTCTTCTGTTGTTTAACCTGGTATTATATTTTCTCGTTGCAGTGTCAACTCTTTCGCCAGAAGAGTTGGACAACATCCTGGTTAAGTGTGACTCTGGAATGGACCTGGCCCTGAAGAGAGCGAAAGCGTGGTCAAAGTATGCGAAGGATATCATTACATACGTCGAGAAAAGAGCCACGTTAGGTAAGATGCCGTTTTTGATGGTTTACGGAACCTCAAGTTAAGAAATACATGTGTAAGATCTTTGTGCGTGTTCAATTGAGTAGCAAATTTTCAGTAAATGATTGTGTCTGCAGGTGCAAGCTCCTACAATGCACACATGATTAGACTGTGTGTATTCCAACAAATTGACAATGGTTTGCGCGCCATTTTTATGGCATGCCCATTTATCCTACAGGTCTATGGACTGTTGCATTTGGCATACAATTATGTCAGTAGAAACTTATACCTCCTGTGATTTGCTATTAAATCTTCGATATCCATCAATTTCGTGGTTTAAAAATTATAGAATTTATTTTCAACAATGCGATCTATTTTATGTTTTTCAGAAGCAGAATATGCAAAAAATCTGTCGAAACTAGCAGCGGGAAGCAGACAGGCGATCACTGACGAGGTAAGTTTGGTTCTCAGCTATTAAATAGTACAATCCCAAAACGACTTGTATTTTTAAAGTAGTTTCAAAGGTTTTACACAAGTAATTGAGAAATGTAATTAACCACAGATCTTGTGCTGTTTGTGCGAAATTCCTAGAGATCACATCCTTGTGATTTGGATACATTGTTCCAACAAGTTCGGTTTTAAATGGAAAAGAGGATTTATGCACCAAAATTTGAACAGTGAAAACTTCGGGGATTTCCGATTGATAAAATATAATCCTTCCTTAAGGAGACCTGTTACCTTGTTGATTGTCATAATCCAAGAAAGGCTTGTTAAAAACTCAGTGAGAGAAATTATTGCACTGTAATGTAACATCTTCATCTCCAGAGTTTCCTGCCACTGCAGTCAGTTTACTGTACGGCGTTGGATCAGGACATTGAGTACGCCAGCACCTGCCAGACAACCGCGAACCTTCTGCAGACCAGCAAGTTCGTGGAGGTATGTAACGCTTACAGACTCAAAAAATTACGTTAATATCGACGGTTATTCAGATATCGCAATGCAGCGATAGGGGTATTGCAGGCCATATACAGAACTAAGAGATGTCATCACCAAATTTCAACATTTTTCCTTGTTTGTGGTATTTGTAGCCATTGTCCGCATGGAGAGCTGATCACGACAAAATGAGAAAAAATGTGAAGGAAGCATGGATGCGAGAACTTAAAAAGATGGTAAGTAGAAACAGTGCACAGTCTTCAAAGAATAGATTGTACATTTCTAAAATAATATTAACATGGTAGGCACTTGCTTGTCCTTTGATAATCTAGGTGGAATTTTCGTTTTCAAAACGATTACGAATTTTGAATAAAATTTTAATTTATTAAAGAAGGTCATTCATTTCCTTTTGGCTTTTACAGCAAGACTGTGTGAGCAACCTAAGAAAAGCCAAAGTGTTGTACGTTGCCAAGCAGCAAGAGTACGAGAAGGCGAGGGATGTAGCAAATAAAGCGGAGGCGGAGAGTCCGGCATCGCAACAAGGTGCGAAGAAACGCAAACAGGAGGAAGACGCCATGCATCGGGTACTCAGTTTTGTGAACAATTACACTCCTCCCCGGATATATCGATATCGCTTATATCGATATCCTGCTTATATCGATACTTTTTTTCCGCATCAAATTAATAGACCCTCATATTAATTGTTCTGCTTATATCGATTTTCCTGCACCAAAAATATAGATATATCCGGGGACAACTGTAAAAGGAGACAGATAGCCCAGTTATCTCTTACCCAGATACAAACACAGCTCTTTCACCGGCAATACACTCGCCCCCGGGTATATCGATATTTTTGGTGCGGAAAAATGACATCGATATAAGCGGGATATCGATATAAGCGGAACAAATATCTACATATTTTAATTTGACTGACTGCAAGAGATTGTATCGATATAAGCGGGATATCGATATAAGCGATATCGATATATCCGGGGAAGAGTGTAATATAGTAAGTCGGAAGAAGTCCTGGGTTGCGTCAGGGGCATTACCAGTCATGTTACTTTTTCAAGGTACATGTGTGCAACTATTTTAGTTTGGGGAGCACTTTTATTCTGGCACCACTGTCGTATCTTAATTAAAAATTCCAGTGCCGAAATATTCAACAGCCAACAGACAGTATTCATAATTGGACTTTTGTAGAACATTAGTTAATTCTTTCCATCACGCCTCAAAAGTTGCTGAAATTATTTGTCCTTTATTAGGCTTTTTTAAAATTTCATTGCTTGGATTACATTTCCCGCCGCACTTTGAAATTAGGATTTCAAAAAAAAAAGGTTAGGATTTCAAAAAAAAAATGGAGGGGAAACAGCTTGCATATGGCAAATTACGGTTACATCGGACATGATGGGTCACAAGTACATGTATATCAAGGAAAATTCATTATTGTTTTAAAATTATAACTGGTTTGGCTTTATAGGGACCAAGTTCAATTTTTTTCCCCCCGATCGCCGCACTTTGAAAATCTTAGTCATGCAATGCAATCCAAATGATTAAAAATGAAAAGCCTTATGTAAAATAAATAGCGGACTAAAGTTAGACACATAATACTTTTTAAAATTTACCATTGCTTTATTTTTAACTAAATTTATACACATATGTACACTAGTATTCACATCTATGTACACGGTTCATTGATAATAATATGACTGTACAATTTTTCGCACAGAACCTGTTTTGAGCGGCACCCTAATTTTTCGGAGCAAGATACCGTAAAGTCAGATATGCCGTACAAAGCAGGTGGTGACGAGGATTCATTTTAGAGTGATACTGCCGTAAAAGGCAGGTTTGCCGCTCAAAACAGGTTCAACTGTACTTGTATTTTGATATATTCCTTGTATACATGTATTTGAAACTGAAATCCCCGAGAACAAACCCAACACTTGATAACGTAGTTACCAAAATCTGAAATCTTGTAAAACATCAAGAAATGTTGTTTTCTTAAATTACTGCAGATTTACGCAAAAACGATACAGGATTACACTCCTCCCCGGATATATCGATATCGCTTATATCGATACTTTTTTTCCCCACACCAAATTAATAGACCTTCATATTAATTGTTCCGCTTATATCGAAATCCCGCTTATTTCGATGCTATTTTCCCGGACCAAAAATATCGATATACCTGGACAAGTGTACTGTGGCAAGTAATTAAGCCTGTGTGTGCTGTTACTGGCTGTCTAGCCGTCTACGTATTGCTTAGTAGGTCCCATCTGGTCGGTAGCTGGGCTCCGTAAGTGCAGGTAATAGCTGGGGCGTAATAGGGGCGAAGCTAAAGTGCATAGGCCGTACAGTTGTCCGCGGATATATCGATATTTTTGGTGCGAGAAAATAGCATCGATATACACTCCTCCCCGGATATATCGATATTTTTGGCGTGGAAAAAAATATCGATATAAGCGGAATCGATATAAGCAGCGAAAGTTGGTCCGAAGATTGATATATTGTGTCACCCTTAACTTTGCCCCTTATCATTGTTACTGTCCACTTTGTAAAAACATTAGCTGTATTTAGGCTCATTTTGTTAAATCTGCCGGTTGATTTAAGCTCAATTTGTTAAATCTGCCAGCTGATTTAGGCTCATTTTGTGAAATCTGCCGGCCGATTTAGGCTAATTTTGTTAAATCTTCCTTAAAGTTAAATAGGCCGGCCTATCTAGGCTCATTTTGTGAAATCTGCTGGCTGATTTAAGCTCATTTTGTTAAATAGGCTGGCCTATTTAGGCTCATTTTGTGAAATCTGCCGGCTGATTTAAGCTCATTTTGTTAAATCTGCCGGCTGATTTAGGCTCATTTTGTGAAATCTGCCAGCTGATTTAGGCTCATTTTGTGA
>JBCAUI010382067.1:0-14587 GCA_038406195.1 Haplosyllis anthogorgicola | reverse complement strand
TCAAGGCTGACCGTTAGGCTGGTAGCGGTGTGCTGGGGGTGAAGGCCGTGTATGCTGGTGCCATACCTAGACAACATGTATACATACATGGTTACTGTTCTTACAGTATCCTTTTTGGCGGGCGTTTTCCATCAGTATCGTGTATCCTTAACTAAAATATACTGTAGTAAATGATTTACTGATACATTCGGGCACCTGTTCCGTTGTCCAATCTACATCGAGTATTGAGACACACCTCCAGGGATGACCCGGCCTTGACCTGTATACGTGATGCCCTGCTGTCGACCTTGGCCAAAATATCACTGTATTAAGCCGGTAAAATGAGTCTAAAATCTATTAAAGTGTCCGCCAAGGCCTTTGATGGCCAAAAACCAGGCACCAGTGGGCTTAGGAAAGCGACGAAAGTGTTCATGCAAGAGCATTACACTGAGAATTTTGTGCAAAGTACCCTCTCTGCTATGGGAGATAAACTGAAAGGGTGCTCACTGGTTGTTGGTGGTGATGGTAGATATTATGGTGTCGAAGCCACGTCGAAAATAATCAAAATGTGTGCAGCAAACGGGGTAAGCTAAAGCACATCTTGCAGTTGTTGCAATTGAATTTTTTTCACACAGGACTGCATGTTATGCTTATAGGAATTGAGTAGACACAACTATATTTAGCAGTAAGTATCACCCGAATTATAATGAAATTGATTTTTTTAAAATAACATACCTTGAGTGTATTTCTTTTCATTTAATGTAATATATTTGAGTAAATCTCCAATAAATAAGACCTGCTAAAACATTTTTTTTCAGAATTCAAAATAGACAGTAAAAAGATAAATTCTTTATTCTTACATCTGTCTCAACATCACAAATCTCACTGACATTGGAAATACTAGATCTAAGTCTCCAGTAATAAATATAAAATGGAAATAACTCCAAATAACAATTTTTAATAAATAGTAAAATTTTACAGAATTTTTGACAAAATAATTAAATTTTATATGCATTTTTCTTTCTTCAAAATTCATTAAACATTATGAAATTCATTACGAAATTCATTGTATTTGAGGGTGATCCCTTACTGTTTAGAAGTGTGCAGACCTATTGTAAACATAGCCCCTGATTATAATATAAATTTTCTGTCACCATCCGTTGTATATGTAAATGATATAAGCCAGCCAGTGAGGTGACTGTCGTTAAATAGACGGAACAAAAATAGCATCACATAACCGACTCATAGTCTGCAGTTATTAATTAAGTTACATACCGAATACGGTGATTTTGTATAATAATAATCATTTTACATGTTTCAGGTGAGCAAGGTAATCGTGGGTCAGAATGGTTTCCTATCAACACCTGCCGTGTCATGCATGATCAGGAAGTATAAGACCGATGGTGGAATTATCCTGACGGCATCCCACAACCCAGGAGGTCCCGACGCTGACTTTGGAATTAAATTTAACATTGCCAATGGAGGTATGTATTGTTTAACGTTTCAGCTTCTTGTTTTAATTCCTGAGTTGAAAAATGATGTATATGTGGCGGGGTCGCCCGCTCTCTCTACGAACACGATCCTCACTTCCGATGAGGTGGGAACCTCACTTCTCTGGACGCCGGCTGCTGGTCTGAACGGCGGTGATCCAGCCGCGGCGCGCTTACTTTAAGGGCTTTATCAGGATGCCTGACACGGTCCTTGGACGCAAACGAAAATAACTAAAGAGTCCAGGCTACGGACCTGGATTGATCGACTCTTAACAACTGAAAGACAACTACACTATCAATTACAGTTTGAAATGTCTCACTGAGACGGACACCTGGGGATCGGTGCACTGATCAACCTTTGGAGACTAAGGTGGGAGTCTCTCTCTCTTGAAGGAGACATGCACTTAAATACATTTTAGGGTCGGTCGATATGACGTCACGGCTGTGATGTCACCAATGGAGCCTTTGGAAGGTGACGTAGCATTAGAAAGAACACTTCAGGTGACATCACCACTGAGACGCATGTGCACGAATGATGTGCTTTTTAAGAGAGTCAGTCGCCCCTCACGGAGCAGTCGACCCTATAGAAAGTACACGACACTGACCCCTAGTGAAATAGTGTTAGACAATCAGTTCAGGAGGCTAGTTTTACCAGACCGTGACACTCTCCCCCAGGCATCTGCCACGTCCACGTGGCGTGCTTTATTGCAGAGGTTCTGAAAAATACATAAACATGTAACTGTATGTACGAGAATAAATAACAATGCGAACAATAACTAGTTTCAAACGGCTACAGGTTGCAAATATTAAAATGGTTACAGAATGCGATTAGAGTAAACATTACTTGTGGTGCGAAGGCACCCAGGGGCTGGATGTACTTCCGGTGCCCGAATTACAAAGTTCACTTATCAGTAAAAATAGAGATCAAATTTTGGCGACTGAGTGCTCCATGGGGCATTCACTCCCTTTCTTCACTGGCAGCCTTCTTGTAGGCTGGCTCGACTGTATCATCTTCATTGCCCCGCTTACAGACAGAAGGGGAGTCAGGGTCCGTCAACACGACAAAACTCGATGGGGTTGATACTACATCTTCTGATGCTGCCACATCAGTTAGGAGTCAGGGTCCGTCAACACGACAAAACTCGATGGGGTTGATACTACATCAGTTACTCTTTCTGGGATACCATTCTCATCATAGTCTAATCCTCCTCTGTTGTTAGCACCCAAGATCCGGTCAATCCGGGAGGGGATGCGGTTGGCTCTGTGGAGCCCCTGATCAATGACACAGCCTCTGCTGCAGAACGGTGAGCCACTACAGATCCTGACAGGAGAGGAGCAGTGCTCGCCAATATCTTTTCCGTCACAGATGCGGTTGCCTGGCTAACTAGCTCAGCGGCTTTTTGATGCACATCAAACTGGCTCAGTCCCACACTGGTCTGGGGTGCGGCGATAGGCTCCAGTGGACAGGCAACAGCCACCATAAATGTGCACTCAGGTAACTGAACATGTGGTGGTCTCCGCTGGGGTGAATCCCTCGAGGAGGCCCAAAGATATGTCTCGGAAACCATTCGTCCTAGGTCAGGTCCTGCCTGTGGGGTCTGACACCATCATGTCTGGTACTGCCTTCATTGCTCCCAAGGGAGGGGTTGGCATGCGGTCTGTGAACACTAAGTCATAGGTGGCGAACGGGGTTTCCTCCCCCTTGTACATTTCTTTCACTAGCCTTTCTTCCAACATAATCTCTTCATGACTAGGCCGATGGTTGGGTTTGGGAATCTCTTCTCGGCCGGGCCGAGGGTCAGGTTGGGGAAGTGATTCAAACATCAATCCCCACCCTCTTCCTCTGCATGGTATGGGCTTGTCCACCTCATTTTGGGGTTTAAATGATGGGGCGGCATCCAACTGCTTCATCTTCATCTTGACTATCTCTCCCCGACCCTGAGGAGTGCAAGTGTGCAGTGCAGCTGCAGCATTGCCAAAGATCAGCCCAAACAAGTCTGTTGAAACCGAATTCATTTCACCGATAGGCAAGGGGTCAGGGTCACAGGGACAACCATAATGTCTATTAGTGCACCTCTCAATCACCTCTGCCAGGTTTAGCAACACCAGTGGGTGCAGTCGACTCTGAAGGACAATCACAGAGTCTGGCAGGTATTCCTGTCTTCCGGTGCAAGAGTATTTGTCTAAGTTGCAGGTGCTGGCACTCTGCACAGAGTACAAGAGTGCAGCCGCATAAGTGGTCATCCGGTCGTGGACTCATTGTCAAAAGTCTTCTGGGGGTGACCCGATCCCATAGTATGTGGATGGTAGAAAGTCTGGGACCCAGAGGTGAAGTGGCTCCGGGATGTAGAATGGCATATTCATGTCGTGATGGCAAAATGCCATGATGTACATGTCCCACGTAATCTCTGCCCGGGCTGCCAGAGAATATTACTGCATCAGAGCCAAGGGCTTGAGGTTGGCTGCCCAGGAGGGTGCTGGTAAATTGCAGTAAGCCCCGCTCCCTACATATCTTGCGATGAAGTCCAGAGGCTGAGTGCATGGGTTTGGGAGGCCTCCCAGGCATACACCTTTCCCATCTGATTCTGAACCAGTTGCCGCACCTCTATGGGAGGACGGTCTTCTTCTTGAACGGTCCTTCTGCTGTCACCCCAGATTGTGATCCTTTCAATGACTCTCTCTTCCACTCTTGGGTCTCTCACCACATTTACCGGCTCTTGCCTTGTCAGTCCCCTGGGCGATGGCTGGGCGAGGATCAACATCATCTTTCATGAGAGTCTTAGGCACAGTAACGACACTTTTGAGTGTCTGCTGTGAACTTTGGAATTTGACCTTTCGACTGTCTACTCTCTTGGGAGACATTCACTCCCACCTGACCACCAAGGAATTGGCAGGTATTCGGGGTGGTCGGGTTGTAAAAGTGCTCTTCCCTTCCATGTGGCGGTCCCTCTCTCGATATTCATGATGGAGAAAAGCATGCATCTCCTGGCATGCGCGTGGAATCCCATCTGTGGCATGGACCTGGTCAGCTCCCATGGCCGGGATTGCCCACATGATCAAGCAGAGGGCATCCCTCACCACCGCCTGGGCCAGGGAATACCCTTCATACTTCAGTAGTTAGTCCATGTTACCGACAATGTCATGTGGCAGGGCCTGGAGTTCTTCATTGGTTAGGTCTGGCACTCGAGGCTCTATTTTTCGGGTGTCGCCCACCTCAAGCAGGGCGGCCACCTCACTGGAATCCCATACAGTCTGCAGGAGGTCGGGATGAACCAGCAGTTCCCTACCCATTGCCATATATCCGGGGGTGACGTCTTCTGGTCTGTCTGATGGATCCTTCCAATTTAGAAATCTGTAAAACCCTTTCGTAGGCTCCTGAGTCAGCTTGGTCTCCTTTGCCCAAGTGTCCAGTTTGCCTCTCAACCTCTCCTCTGCAATGAGCAGGCTGATCACATTCATTGGGGTCTTCCCTTGAGGTATGTCGATGATGTAACTGGCTCTCAAGTTTCCTGCCAGGACCTGGGTGTAGAAGAACTATACCACCGCATGGCGGGCATCATCAGTGTCCGCTGCCGTCCACTCTTTCCAGAATCTGGCCATTGCAGGTGGCAATTTCAATCACTGCCACACATAATGCTCAAAAACCTTGGATTTCTTCTGTGCCTTGGAAGTCTTGAATGCTATCGTCTTTCGCTTCCTCTTGTCATGTTTAGTGTCAGCCGACGCCTCCTTGTGGACTATACCATGCACCTTATTATATGTGAAGTGATTTTCTGCAAACTGCAAGGCATCTACCAATATAATTAGTTGGGTGACCTCATCCCCGGCACAGGCGGCCATCTGCAGTATCAGGGTGCAGAAATCTGCTATTCCCTTCCCTTTGCAGAGCCTTGAGTACTGGGCTTCCAGACCTCAACAGTCTGCTCTGAGGAACAATACAACTCTGAAATAGAAGCCTCCTACATTAATACCTGGACTTTCTTTTAGATCTAGGGAAATTTCAACCTCTTAAGTTTATGGATGTGACTGCACTCTGGCTGGATTGGCTGACCTGCCTGGGTCGGCCAACCCACAGAGCTGCTGGTGAGACACCAAGCACACCTCCCCTTTATCACTCATGTACCAGCCGGTTTGCGGCGGCTGACTCACATGAAGGGATTCTCCTTGTCCTCGAGTATCTCTGCTGTTGCCATGTTGCTGGTGTTATCTTCTTGGTGGCTCAACACAAAATGAGGGGGAAATCCCCTTGTGGGTCCTTTTGTAGCAGAAATGACATCATCAGTGATGTCACGGGGTTCTGCCTTGCTTTTGGTTTTCACCCCTCGTGGGGAACCCCACTGCTGATTTGTGCTCATTTCAACTCGAGCACTCAATGAGACAACATGCCAGGAAACACTACTCAAAAGGTGAGTGCGTTCATGTATTTTCTAAAGTGCGGAGTTGTTTACATGTACTTGTATCCTCTATGGTGCAGCTGCACTTGTGGCAGGAGCAGTGGCAACATGGGCCAGCTGCACCCCGCCCTCTGTAAGCAAGTGGCCCTTCATGGTTTTTCTCCATCTTTGGTGGTTTTGTGAATGTACAGGGTTGAGTGACCCATTAAGCGAGCTGGATGGCTCCCCCAGGTTTCGATAGTACCTGGTCAATTTTCTCAAACCAGCCAGCCTATTTGGGCGGCCGCCTCAACGTGGTTTTAATCACTATCTTCTTTTTCAGGAACCCCCTGATGGGATGACCACATTGACACCAATGACCACCACTGGGGTCATGCAACCAGCTATTCCCTCAACTAGTGCTGCTGAGGGAGATCTTTTGCCTCAAGCTCTAGAAGGTAAGGAAGCGGCTGCCTTCATAGAGCAGTGCATGACAGAATCTGACACAGGGACGGCTGCCCGTGGAATCTGCCCTCTTCAAGTACTAGTGACAGGTGCAAACAGTGGAACCTCCACTGTGCTGAATTACAGTGCAACCCATTGTTGATTAACCCTAAGAATAAGGGTGATTGGGCCCTTGTCAAATGCTGCCTACCCATCCACTCCACGGAGTTGGAGGTTTGATCGTCTTCAGTCATGGATGAACTTATTAGTTTGGGCAGGTTCAGCCAACATGTCGGTCCCAACATTAATTACCATCCACAGGATTCAAACTTCAGCCAGATGGCTTTGCTGGTTTCCCGCATTCCCATCTTGTGGGAGGGAGAGGATGCAGGCCATGCCTACACTCTATGCTGGGTCCACATTCATGAGGATCAACAGACCATGCCCATCAAGACTGCACTCCAGTACATCGACGAAATTACTGTGAAGAATAAGGTGTGGGTGGTTGCCCTCATCCACATTGACACTGAGACCACTG
Source organism: Haplosyllis anthogorgicola (assembly GCA_038406195.1). NCBI lineage: Eukaryota > Metazoa > Annelida > Polychaeta > Phyllodocida > Syllidae > Haplosyllis > Haplosyllis anthogorgicola. The sequence continues at coordinate 7,763 of JBCAUI010382067.1, read as the reverse complement.
CTGGACAGTGGCCGCGCTCCTGCAGGGACCACCACAATCTCACTGTTTTCATGCAGATGCATGACTTGGAGGGCAAGGTCATGACCCAGTTTCTGGAGGATGACGCCCCCTGCCGGCTATTTGGGGGATTTTTGGTCAGAGGCCTATTTAAGACAATTGATGGTCAGGCCATCATGCCACTCGATTCCTACAAGCATCCCGAGTCAATGACTATGGATACTCTGAAGCTATCCATCATGCCCACCATCGACCCAGTGTTTGTCCCGGCTACCGGTGACAATGACAAGGACTTGGGGCATTCAGGGGAAGTCTTCCATCACATTCAGTTTTTGGCTGACACTGACATCACACCAGTCGGGCTGGAGGAGCTCTTGGGTGAGTCAGATGACCCCTACTTTTCGACTGGTCTTAGGGACGGCTTTGCGCTCGCCAGTCCCCAGCCACTAGGTTATGTGGTGCCCGCCACTGGGCTGGCTGCTCCAAGGGACCCAGTCACCCTTCATGAGGTCATGATCCTAAATGAGGGTCACCACACCCTGTGGGAGTTCGAAGAGTGAAGTGACAAGATGCGTCTGGCAGACATCCTGGCCACCATCCATATGAACACAACTTTTGAGTGGACGGCACACAATGGGATCCAGGACTGGTGGAACACATATGGTGCAGACAAGAATCGACCAGTGATGGAGATCACCCAGTGCCTCGGCGAGGTCATTGCTGAGGTGAAAGTGCAGATTGCTGTCGACCAGGAGGAGTTTGCCAAGCATCACCTGGCAGAGCGTGAAGCCTCCTTAAGGCAAGCTCGGGCTGATCTCGCAGCTCGACTTGATACCGTCTCCCTGGGACTCACAGCCTCCCACCAGTATGAGTCATTGGATGCCTTCCACGGTGCCCTGGAGTCCCACAGCTTCATCCGCATTCCAGCAATGCCTATCCCGATGCTGTCCCCACAAGCCTCATTCGATGCTAAAAGCATCATTGGGGACGAAGTGCTTGGATTTCTGGCCCAGCAAATGCAACCTACCAGAGCAGCCACCCCTCTGGACCATCTGGTTCCCAGAGACGCCACTGCCTTCACCACTGTGGTAACTTTCACCCTGGTCCTGTCTGTGTCCAGTGTCCCTGTTACTGTAGGGTCATCAGTCACTGGTCATTCCAGTGAGAAGCCTCTCCAATGCATGGTGGCCCACAGGACACTCCTGTCACCCATTCCCAGAAGGGATTTCAGGTTTGGGGAGCCCAGCAGCTCTACAGGGAAAGTCATCTCACAAAGTTTCCTCGACAACTTCTTCAGTGTCAGCGCACTCCAAAGGAAAGTCCGACTCAAATCGGCCGCCCAAAACTGTTGACCACCTCCCCCAAGAAACACAGTGCAACTGCTGCAAAAGGTCGGCCAGACCCCAACTTGGAAGAGACAATAGTAATTGAGGCGGACCCTGAGACTGGGGTGACCGACCCTTCCAGAGGGAAGGACATAATAGACATAACAGAGAAGTCCCCCCAAGAAGTCTGTGAAATGCCACAAGCACAAGAAGAAGTCCTGTACCCATGGATCCCATCACAAGGATGTGAAATCAGCCAAATCCAGGAATAGTGTGGAGATGTCGAATGAGAAGGGACCTGCCAAGGGCATGTCAAAGAAGTCAGATGCCGTGAAAGAGAGGGAAGCCTCAAAGCAAACCCCCAAGGTGACTCCACCCAAGAAGGATGTGGCCAGCCCTCCTCATGAGAAGAAGCCGGGGCACTCCAAAACTTCCAAGAAGCAGGTGACTGCCAGGAAGGTGTCCAATGTGGCTGCCAAAAGGAAGGCAGATGAACTCTGGGACACTCCCAGTAACTCCAGCGATGAAGACAAGCCAAAAAGGATCAAAACATCACCCAGCCACCAGCTGGTGACCGACAGCTTGGACAAGTCCTCAGACTCCTGCAGCAGATGCGATTCCTCCAGCAGCTCCTCATCTACTGAAGATGATGAAGGACCAACTCGCGGGTGCTCCCAGGATAACTGGACAAAGAAGCAATCCAAGACTCACTCACGCTCCCCATCCCTGTCAGGTCATCACTCTGCGGGCTCCAGAGACGAAGGAGCGGGAGACTCAGACTGTAGGGACGCCGCCGTGCATGCAGACCGTGACTGCATATGGGAGATGGATGACGACATGGTTAAAAGCAGATGCAAATCCCTCCAGAGGAAGAAGTTAGATCCCCTGAAGGCGAATGAAGTCACGACTGATGAAATGAAGTTGGCATTCTGGCAGGCACACATCAAGCAGGTCTGCAAGTTTGATACCATCGTGGATGATGAGTGGCCCTCCTGGGTCAACTTTATGGGAAAGGCCAAAGTGCTTGACTGGATCAAAGCCTGCACCCGGGCCTACAACTGTATATTTTTTGGTGCAGAAAAATGGCATCAATATAAGCAGGATATTGATATAAGAGGAACAAATATCTACATATTTTAATTTGACTGACTGCAAGAGATTGGATCGATATAAGCGGGATATCGATATAAGCGATATCGATATATCCGGGGAGGAGTGTAACTCAGTGACCGAGTCTCGGGCCAAGTTTTGGATGCAACCTCGACAGCCACACAGCCATTACACATAGTGTACCAATTTGATGAGTCCCAGTATTCCATATTCTTGACTGTTGTCTCTTGTGGATCTTCCACTCCATGGCACTGGCTGCTCAATACTGGTGAAGTCTACATGTAGCAGCTCCATCGGAGCTGTGGCAATGATTGGGTTTAGCAGGGCCTGCACACAGCAGGCCTCAAACTTCTGGCATTGGTGGCATCCCTTGACCGCCTCTTTCACATGGCTTGACATCCCTGGCCACCAGAAGCACTTGTGCAGGAGGGACAAAGTGCAATCGTGACCCTGGTGGCTGGCATCTTGGTGGCACCCATCGATAGCTTGCTGGCGGTGGTGTTGTGGGACAACAAAGAGCATCCAGGGCTCAGTGGCCCCCTTGGGTCATTAAGACAGGTACAAGCACCCACCTTTGAGGGTGAAGTTGGCTCTCTCTGTTGTAAGCTTGACCCTCATAGGTCTTAGCATCAGGCCCCAAGGTTTCAGCTAGGGTGTTGGGTCGGTCATTCTGAACCCATTCCCTAACCTTGTGCAGTACGGCATCCTCCCTCTGTGCCTTGACCCAATCGGTCAACTCTATAGGGTGGAATTTGGCCATGTATGCCCTGGGAACCAGAGGTTGCACGGCCTCATCCATCTTCGATTGGGAGTTTGTGCCCATTTCCCTTTGTGACTCGGCCTCAACAAGGGCAGAGGCCTGTGCTCTATCTGCTGCCCCTATTCTTGCTCCATTCAGGATGCTTTTCACTCCATCAAAGTCGATAACCACTCTTTCAGTCACCTCCTCAGGCGATGCCTCAGCCTCCATCTCTTGGGGGGTCAATCGATCCCCTTCTTCAAGTCGGCTGAGGGCATCTGCCATGGGTTGTTCCTGCCCTTTACATACTCCAGGGAGAAATTGTAGCTTACTAGAGCTCCTACCCATCGGTGTCCTGTAGCATCCAGGTTTGGGGTGGTCATCACATACGTCAATGGGTTGTTGTTGGTTTTGACCACGAATGGTGCGTCCAGGAGGTACTCCTTAAAGTGTTTAGTGATGGACCATAGGAGCACTAGAAACTCGAGCTTACTCGAGTGATAGTTCTTCTCATGCTTATGGAGCATCTGGCTCCCATATGCCACTGGGTGGAGCTTTCCTTGTTCATCCTCCTGTTGAAGGGTAGCTCCCAAGCCGATACTGGAGGCGTCCATGTGTAAGACAGATGGATGATCCAGCCGTGCCAATTTGAGTACTGGTTCAGACACCAGCACATCCTTCAGCTTCTGGAAGGCCTCCTTGGCCTTCCGGGGCAGCACAATCTTCTCCTTTTTGTTGGCCCCCTTCACCAGAAAGGTAATCTGTTAAGGGGCAAGCAATCTTGGAAAAGCCAGGTATAAATCGCCTGTAATGTCCTGCCAGGTTTGTGAACGAACGAATTGCGGTGTAGGTGTCGGGCTCCCTCACCTCTCAGATTGCCATCACATTTTCCCAGCTGGGTCGAATGCCATCACGGGATACGTGGTGGGCCAGATAAATTATCTCAGTCTGGAAGAACCTGCACTTCGAGGGTTTCAGGTGCAACCCGTTCTCTCATAGGCATTCGAACACAGCCCGTAACCAAGTGAGGTGTTTGGCCTCCGTATCCAAATAGATGATCACATTGTCTAAGTAGATGAGGCAATAGGTCAGGTTCAACTCTCCCAGCATGTTCTGCATGCATCTTTGAAAGGTGGCTGGCACATTGCAGAGCCCAAAGGGCATCCGCCGACACTCAAAGAATCGCAAGTTACCCACTGTGAAGGAAGTGTACTTCCGGGATCCAGGGCTCATAGGTATCTGCCAGAATCCTGACAGGAAGTTGACACTTGAGTAGTGCTGGGCCCCCACCAAGCTTTCCAGTGTTTCTTGAATATGGGGCAGGGGGTATGAGTCTTTCCTGGTGTGGTCGTTTAACCTTCGGAAGTCAATGCAAAAGTGAAGACCACCATCTTTCTTCCACACCAGGACCAGTGTTACTCCAGGAGCTATCATTGGGACTGATTGCCCCTGCCTCCTGCATGACCTTCAGGTGCTCCCGCACTTCCTCCACCATATGAGGGGGTATCCTTTGAAACCACTCCTTGATGGGGGTCTCATCAGCCATGTGAATCTCATGTTGGGTGGCCATAGTGCACCCCAACTCGGTTGAGTCAAGGGCAAAAATGTCATGGAACTCCCTCAGTAATGCCTTCACCTTTGTTCTTAATTTCTTGGGCCAGGCAGCCAGTCCCAATAGATCCAATGTCTCAAGGACTTTGCTTTTTCTTTCCTCCTCGGGCAACCTCGAATCTTTTGCTGCTGGCTCGACCCCTAGCTCCTTGTTGAGCTGGGTAATTGTTCCTGGCATGATGTAGGTGGTCAGCACCTCATTGGCCACAGCAACCACAGCCAGCGGTGTATCTGCTTTGATGGTCTGGGGGACTGCCATCCTGTTCTCCAGGATCACTCTGACCCATTGGGAATTCTTCTACAAAAACTGAAAGGAGGCCCAGAGCTTGACTCCGGGTGGCAAGTGTCCCTGGTCTGGGGGCAGCTTGGTAGTGGCCACCCACAGCCTACCCTCAGAAAACTTGCAGTTGACTTTTCCCCTCACTACCATGCAACCAAAAGGGGGTAAAAGGACATCCACATGGTTCCATACCATTTCCTCATATTCAATAGGGTCCTTCTTCATCTCGGCCAATTCGTCATCTGTTGGTTTGTCTGACTCATCTGGGTCATCCAACATCTGTGCTGCACATTGGAGCAGTGTTTTCCCTTCCTGGGGGTTGGCCAGCGCTCTCCGCACTAGGACACACCATGTCCATAGCAGAGTAGCTACTCGGGTGTTGGCCCACGGTATGGCCAGTTTATCAATCTCACTTTCCCAGATGACTTAGACAACTCTATCTAATGTGTGGGTCCCCAGAAGAAAGGGGACTCATCGACCGAACTCAGTGTCATTCCTCAGGATGAGTGCCACCGTATCCTCGTCATATCCTGCCACCCCATCCACCTGTATCTGGACGACGATATAGGCAGTGACGTCAAAGTTTGCCCCCCCAATGCCCCTCATTGAAGATTCCCCTGGGCCCAATAGGTCAGATAATGGGTACACTGTCAGGCCACGGCACGCTGCATAGCCTGGCATAATTAGGTTGATGGTGGCCCCCATGTCGAGTACTGCAAAACAGGGTTCACCAGCAACTCAGACTCTCCCAATGTTGTCCAGACCCATCCACCATCCTATAGCCTCTTCATTGACATAGGGAGTCTTGCCCTGGTGCCACTTCAGATTTGGCCCGGGGTCCTTGCTGGAGTGTCAGCCACCTTGGGGGCATTCAGTTTTGGTGGGGCCCGCACTCCCTTGTTTGGGCCCTGAGCCCCGTTTAAATAGGTTTTCCAGGCTCCTGTTTTCTCTGGACAATCTCAGATCAGGTGGTCGGGTGACTGGCAGTTGAAACAATGCCTTCACTTATCTTTGTACTGATCCATGGCCTTAGCCATATGAGCATTGATGCTGTTCACCCCTCCCTCATCATCGGTTTCACTCCCCACTTCAGAGTAGGTGTTGCTCTCAGAGGGTGCAGGTGTGGGGCCACCATAGCATGGTGCCCCCAGGTGTACGGGCATCTATCACCTCAATTACTATCGCTGGTATGGTGATACCTGGGGTCCAGTTGCTGGCAGGTCGTTTGCTCCTCCCGGCTTATCTCTTTGCACTTAACAATCTCCAGGAACTCATCATAGGTATAGTCACCTAGACTGTCCTAGCGGTAGGAGAGGGAATTCTGAAGTTCAATCTTTAGTACACTGTACAACCGATCTTTTGACATCTGGCTGACATCTTCTTCAGAGACCTTGTCAGGGTGTCCCTCTCGGATCATAGATAGCTGGTCTGAGAGGTGTGCTGAGAACATTGAAACGGTCTCCCTACTCCCTTGGTGCATCATGTACAGGTCCCTAATCAATGAGTCGTAATGGGTGGTGACCTTGAACTTGGTGTCTAGACAGGTGAGCACATCTCTGGTTGTCCGATGATTCCTTTGGTCAGACATGCCGGGTATCTTCATCACAGCTCCAAATATCTGGGAGCAGACCACCATATCATTGAATCCCACATCCAGGTATGCCTGAACTGACTCTCTCCAAATGAGGTAAGCCCCTATGCTGCAATCTTCTGACAGGTCCTCTAGTTTTACATTCCTGGTCCGATGTCTACTTCTGCTCTGTTCCCGGTACTGCCAGTGAGGGGGAAGGGCTAGGGGGTGGCCAACTTCCTCAACATCAGCCACTCCCTCCCAACTCATGGGGTAGCTGCATGGGCTCCCCCTCTCCAGGTCCATCTGGGGCCACTGCTTGGGCTCTTTGTGCTCCGGAGGGGGCCTTACAAGGTTGACCGGACCTCCCTCCCATGACAGCAGGTGTTTTGTCCAACTCCTCCAACTGCAGGGTGGCCAAGTCTGGAGCATCTGCCCCCATGAGCATATCTTCCCCATCTGACCCAGGGTTACCCCGGTTGGGGTTTGCTGAATCTGACCCTCTCCACCTCTGGTGGGAGGCATGCTCAACTGCTTCCACTTCAGCCACTCTTGCCTGGTTGGCTCTCCTCCTCCACTTGGCTTGGTTGCGGGCCTCAGCCAGGGCATGGGCAACCTGTTGTCTGGCAGCCATCACTGGGATCTGGATGACGTTCAGTGACATGGTATGCCCTATCCATCATTGGTACCCAGCATGTAGCCGAGCTGCCAACTGGGCAGCATCATCAGGTTCCAACCCCTCTCCCCATATTTGCTGCCCAAAAAATAGGATGGCCGTCTGGTCATCCAAGAACACCACTTCAGTAACCTCCGGGATCTCCGCCCTCAGTAGGTCAGCCACAACCTCTGCATTCCACAAATGCTGGACAGGTGGACGAGACTCTCCACCCCTAGTGACCTCGGACATGATCATCCTGAGAGCAAAGCATTCCCTGTTGAGAGGGAATGCAATCATCTGTCCATCCTCCCATGAGGGGTGTACAGCCCTTGGTCAGTACCCTCACGGGCTGCTGCTGGGGCCTCGGGGGTCTCTGCCCTTGGAGACATCACCTTCGCCAGCCCAGTAGATTTCACCAGGGGTGGGGTGTGCACCTCCACCACTGTAGCTTCTAGTTCATCTGTAGTCCCCCT
>JBCAUI010381956.1:0-14587 GCA_038406195.1 Haplosyllis anthogorgicola | reverse complement strand
CTAGGTCATAAATTCAAACACCCAGTGATACAGTGTGCAGGCAAATTTTCATGTGTGTGTGTGTGTGTGTGTGTGTGTGTGTGTGTGTGCATGCATGCATGCGTGCATGTTCTTTAAATCAGCACAGGTCCCACGGACCTATCTTTTTTATCTTCAAATTCCTTGCCAAGTGGATAAATTTACTGTCGTTTCTACTTTTACATATTAAAGTCTTAAATTAATTACATTCACGTGTAATTTTCTGTCGACCTGTTACAGATAAGTGCGGACCATACAGATTGTGTTCCCTCTGAGTATAAACAGCTCTACCAGCAAAACCGTCAGAAGCTACGAGAAGCAGAGGCTCAGCTGGAGGTTTATCTAAAGCTAAACGAAACCATCAAGGAAGCCAATGAGTTGCAGGTGAATAACGCTAAAACAATTAAACAAAGTGCGATGAAATCTTACCCCATTATATGTGCATAAATGCAAACTTTTACGATGCAGAATTTTAAAAAGTTAACTAGAAGGCAGGCTATTTTATATTTAAAATAGAACCTGTCTCGAATGGCACCCTAATTTGTTGCAATTAGAATCCCCAAAAAAGGCAGGTACCCAAAGTGGGTAAAATATCAACCTTTCCATTCGATTGGTGACGTTTTCATACACAATTCTCGTATTGTCAATTTGTAGAACGAACTTTATGCGAAAATTGACAACGCTCGAACTGTGCTCAAAGCGAAAAGTGAAAAGAATGAAAAGAAGCGCATGGAATGGCAAAAGGAGGTAAGCGATTGTATAATCATCTGTAGATATTTGTATACATTGGTTTGGTAATGTAACAAAAATGCTTTGGAAAATTAGTGTCCACGATTTATCGTCTATTGACTGAAATTCGATAAGACTATGTGGTCTTCAGCACTAAAACACTGACATCAATTCAACTAAGATGGCGGCACAATGTGATGTAATAAAGGACGTAATATAATGGCATGACACTAGAAACGGTATTGCCACTGTTAAAATATGCAAAATGTTTAAATAAATGTGACTTGTTTCAATACAGTAGGACCTCTTTTGAACGACACTCAACTTTAGCTCTCCAAAAGTGTCGTAAAAGGGAGAGTGTCGCTTAAAGGAGATGTGATTTTATACAAGAATATGTCACCCAAAAAGTGTCGTATTGGAGAGAGTGTCTCTCAAAAGAGGTGTCGCTCAAAGATGGTCCTACTGTTATGTTACTTTTACGTCACAGCATGAAGAGTGGGAAGGACGAATAAATGAAAATGAAGAAAGGATGAAAGAATTGGTGCAGGAGAGAAATGAAATGGCTGCGACGTATAATGATATTTTGCAGGGAAAACGAGACGCTGAAGAGGCCCTCAAACAGGTGTGCAAAGTTTTATATTGTACCAGGCTCAGTTACGCGCGGCTCAACTATGCGCGGCGCGTAACCCAGTCATGGCCCAATCACGCTCCTCGGATAACAATCTGGGTAAATAGTTGAAATTTATGTAGACAGTCGTGGAAAGTTGTTTTTCACATACCTTGTGTTGGCATAACCTTACGTTTCTCAGAAATAGATAAATGTGGTTTGCAAATGTCATGTAGTAAATAATCATGTTTCTAAATTTATTTATTAAATTTATCTATTTATTGTCCATCATTATTTATTAAATATATTTGTTTATTGTGCATCATTTTACAACAATAAAATTTAAATCAACCAATTTATTTATTTAATAATAATTGGCAACTATTATTTAATTTAAATAAATAAATTTACATGTTTGTTTTTTTATGTTCATTTATCTACAATTATTACTACATGAAATTTGCAAACCATATTTTTTTATTTTGGAGAAACATGATGTAACGCAAAAACAAAGTATGTGAAAAATAACTTTCCATGATTGTCTACTCAAATTTCAACTATTTACCGGCACGTAGTTGAGACCAGCGCGTAGCTGAGACTGTTACAACGTATTGCTTTTCGTCTACACCGAAAAATCTGACAGCGTCAGACTTCACATTGATTTTTGCAGCGTTATAAAAAAATCAGCTTCAATTATATTACCTTAAATATTGACATGTACATGACATTATCAACCATTCTGTTGCAATGTTTATTTGCGTCTGACAGAAATACACTGTTAACAATCTTCAATGCGTAGGCATTGTTTAGATACCAACATACAGATGGTATCTCTGGTAAAGTTTCCTTTGATGCTAAAATGTATGTTCCTATGATGGTAATTTGCCTAGAGCATTACAAAGTGCTCGCACACATACTAATTTCAAATTAATGCAATTTTGTTGGGAATATTGTTTCGTTTTAGTTAATATTTCAATGCGATTAGCTTTCTCCCCTTTCCTGTATAATGTATCGTCGGCGAATCTACTTCATTTGTTAATGATCCATTGTTTAGTTGAACCTTTTTCTTTTTGTTAAACTCAAATTATTTGCCTACTATTGATACCAAAATATTACAGTTTCATGCACTAATAATGCTTATGATATTGAACTAAGTACATTTCTTGAGAATTTCGTCCGCCTAGAGATTTCTGTTGTGATATTATCTCCTTTCTATTGGAGAATATTTTTAACTCCAAAAGGTGATCTTAAGCGGTACCAGCAAAAAAATGTACATTGGTACAAAAGGTCATCACTATGTTGTCAGATGTACTTTTATGCGTAATTAAGGTGAAGTCTCACGCAATGGAACGTGTTAAACAGTTGTGAAAAAGGGAAAACACCAGGTGATGTGAAAACGTTAATCGTATTAAAAGCCCATATTTGCACAACGTAGTTTGAACTGAACATGGACGAGAGAATAAAACGTTACTTAAATATGCCACCCACCTGATGTGCTACAGCAAGTAAATATCAAAGCTACTAAGTATATCCGCACAGTCATCCTGGACATTGCATTCTCCATCTTGTAAAAGTGTGGTGAGGCAGCATCCACATTGCTTGTGTTGCGAGAAGTTTCAGATGGAGAGAAGTGTCAATGATTACCACCACTACAGGTAGAAGACTTAATGCAGCTAAATTGCAGTTTAACCTTGTCACATTCGCAGTACAATAAATCAGTTGTTATCCACATGTCAGTAGTGTTATGGTAGTACTGTATACGATGTTCGTACGCTTGAGGGAGTACGAATAGAGCGCCGTCTGCTTTTGGGCGCCTAAAATAAGTGAATTCAAAACAAAACCTTATGTGGGAAATAATCAGTCCACCTGGCGGTATTCACTGGGAACTGCATCACACAGTGTAACTAATATAGGCATGTCTCATGACCTTGTTGCATTACCTGTCCGCAAGATGTCAGGATTTACCTTTCAGTAGCATCTTCATTGGTGCTCTACCTATATATATGCACCTGCTGTGATTTCTAAGTTGTAGCTTTTTATTGACATTGCATCGTCCATATCTCATTAGCAAGTTCACGTTAGCAACCTCAAGGTCTGAGTAGACTAGACAGGCTTGCTCTTCTAAGGCAGATATCGTTTGCAGCTTCAGAAAATTTTCTGAACTTTCTCAGGGACAGTCAGTGAGATGGCTTATGTACCGCTTTAAGAAGGGTAGTCCAAAAGTGCGATCTTTTTGACTCATTTGGCATAGTTGCCAAAGAGCCTATAGAATCATGAATTGTCTGTCGTTGTCGTTGTTGTCAGCATTGTCGTCGTCTGTGCACAGCTGCCCTGAGCACACTACTGATCACAGAGACTTCATATCTTACACACATATGCACCTATATCCTACCTAAAAGCCTAGCAAAAAGTATGTGGCTGTGACCATTATTCTCAAATTGACAGCCATATTTGTTTTTCTTTGAACCTTTCTCCTGGAGATGCATTTGATGATACAAACTTCATATTTCGCAGCTTTATGCATCTATATACCCTCTTTATTTACTGTAAAAATTGTATTGATGCCACCTATATTTCCAGTTTGGCAGCCATATTTATGTTGTTTCATAGGTCACTTATTTTGAACTTGATCTTAGACACTTCATTTGTATCCATGTGATATTGTAACCTATATTGTCTTAGTTTTGATAATGCCAATTGAGCTCAGGTCCATCTGGACCTATTTTTAAAACATGCATTTGTTGCGCAAAACCTACTTTCTACAAAGAGAAGTTTACCTATGCGAAGAAATGTCCTAAATTCACCACAATTATCCATTGCTGATGTGTCAATAACTCGGCAGCCAGGTGTACTCGTTGTTTTTAATGCAACTGTACTGCTCTTGACCGATTTTACATAATTTTTTGCCAATTACAAGGACATGACAAAAGTATACAAATGTCCTGCAATGGCAATAAAGCAAAGCTACATGACTTCACCATTAATGAATGCGTTGTAACAAAAATGTACCCTTCTCCTTGTTTGGCTTAGGCTTTCGTCCTTTGCACTACTAAAGGCCTTATGTAAAAGCTTTTGTAAACATGACAGCCAAATATTTACTGTGTTTAGCTGTGAGAAAAACCAAGGTTATGGTTCTTAATGTGAAGTTTTTTAGCGTTACGAAATAGCTCTGGATCAATATAATCTATTAAGCGGTTTAATGATCTCATCAGTGATTCATTCTTAATGTGATCCTAATTTAACAAAGGCATACATAAACAATTCATTTTCAGGTGAACCTTTAAATAAAGTACTGACTGTACAATGTGAATAGATAAATCCAGCTTTATTCTAGTTTTAACAAGTCAGCGAAAAGAGATTTACTGTTGTGTTTTCAAACTGTAGACAAAAATGCAGCTGTCGGGATGTTTCATATTGCATTCAAAAGTGGTCAATATTCCAATTGGCATGGAAACAATGTTTTTAGTTTAGTGAAATCAGGTGAAACGTGATTTACCATGCAAGATGAAGGCAAAGAATCGTTACAATGAAAACTGTACAAATTAAAATTTTCTCAATCAGAATTTTATTCACAGTATGCACCTGGTTTTATAAAAGAGTACGAAGGAATATTGCTAGTTTATAGCACTGCTAGTTGTGCAGCATTTTACGTCGAAATACACTCAATAAAATCATAGTGCGCATCCAATGCACGCTATGATTTTACTTTTCTCGGTTAATATTTTAATTGTAAGGAAGATAACATATTAATCCAACATTAATGAAAATCAGTATCTGCATAAAAATGGAATGGAATGTATGTAAGAACTTATACATAATATATTATAAAGTTGACGGCAAGATGAAACAATAGTGTAATTATTGTCATGTACAAAAAGTAGTGTATAAAAGTATAGCCTGGTTCCGTATTGAGTATGATATAATTTAAATCTCTTCCAAGTGCAAATTAGCTTCTCCATGTGCTCTGCATCAGCACTTCAAGCCATACTATTTAGCTGTATTAAGATACATTTAGCAAACCGACTGATTTTTGCAATAATAACGTTACTGATGCACTCATTTTTCGTATTGCCAAATTTCAACATCCGAATAATTTTGGAAGACTGTTTCTCAGCAATCGCTTTTCACGTGATAACCAGGTACACACATACGAACGAGAAAAAAACTTTCATTAGGTTTTTACTACGATAGACGTCATACCATCGCAATGGAATTTTACGTAAACGTATGGACATCACAAAGTATTAACACCACATTACGTATGTACCAAGTATGACAAGATATGTACACTTTACAAAGAATGACATTTACATAAATTGTATAAAATATACAAATAACTTCACATGATGTATTCTTTATGAAATTGATAACAAAAGTTTTAAATCGCGAGAGTAGTGTGCAGATTTTAATGAGATTCTGTATTTACAAAATTGACTTTATATACACAAATTGTGGAAATGGCGGTATACACATTTTCGATAGTATTCATATTGTGCTTATGATAAAAAGGGATACTAAATGACATGGCAGGGATTACAGAACTTTGCTTGGATCGCCATTCCTGACGTTATTTGGTCATGAAAAGTTACAACCCTGCCAAGGTGCATCTTTTTTAAAATTTGCTGCCAACTACTGAAAGTGTGCATATGGGTTGATCGTCCCTGAAATATTTATTTTTTAAATTGCACAGTGATCCACCCCAAAAAAAGGAAATCTGATTCAACAATGAGATGAATCCTACAGAATCGAAGGAATGTATAATACTGCAGGAGTTCACTTTGATTATACGTGTAAATATGATGAAAACTCTTTATAACACGAGTTACAACAAATTAAAGGTTAAAAGATAAATCTATTAAAAAGCTTTGACAGATCTGTCTTCCTAAATACTGTGAAAATAAAACTCGGATACAAATAAAAATTCCACATATAAATCTGGGTGGAATGTTGTTCAAGAGGCAGGGGACATATAATTCATTCACTTATTACAATGTTAAAATTCATATAAAAGTTCACATTTTGTCTGAGTATAGTTAGTTTAAAAATTAGACGTCTGTTTCTACCGTAGGATGGCTTGTATTGAGAGATCCTTGGCTCGCATTATGCGAGGAGTCTGACACGTAGGACTCATTGACAGCCCACTCGGGGTGTTGGACGCCGGGCTGCTGATGATAGCCTGGGCCGTATGAATGGTGGCCCTGTGGATGGTAGCCCTGAGGGGGAACATGGAGTTGGTCTTGAGACCCGGAACGTGATCCGGACTTGGATCGATTTCCACCTTTGTTAGGTTTAGCGTACAGCGCATCTACATCAACGGGCCTGTTGGTTCTAGGAGCACCTGGGCCTTGAAGATCAGCATGACCTGATAGATTCAACCCAGGGGTGTACAGCATGTCTGGTGGCAGACCATCTGCATGGTCTCCTGGAACATTAGCATAGTACTGACCATTTCCCTGACTGTACAGGCCTGAATCTGTGGAACCTCGTGGACCTTTGGATCCCATGGAATTGCTGGGTGTCTGAAGAGCTAGGTTTAGTTCTGGGTCACCGTCCACGTTCCTCTGACCAATGTCAGTGAACTGCGGGTTAACGTGTCCCTTCTCAACGTGGGTGAGTCCGGCTGGTGCTACGGGAACCGGTTGCTGTGGCATACCGTCTGGGCCGTCCTTGTAGTCATCAGAATCTCGGTGCCTGAAACACATGACTTGACAAGTGAGACATGGCATACCTTGAAATTGAGATCGTTGAACAATGAAACCGATTCAGAACCAGTACAAAACAAAATTCACGTATCACATACTTGTCACATCTCATCACATCACATCACATCACATCACATACAACAGTGAGCCAGTTGCAAAAGTATGTATTTCTGCCATATAGTGCGAGGTCAAATAACTTAAATTGGTGATATATCAAAAACTTGTTGGCAGTTCTTACCTTAATTTCTTCCACCAAAGTAGGAACAGTCCGCCAAATATCAACAAAAATATAATGACGCAGACTACAGCAATGGCGAATCCTGAAAGAAAAACAATAAATCAGATGACATGGGCACCAAGTTTTCATTAATTTGTTTGACTTGTCCAATTACGAGAGAGTACACTGTGTATTTGTTTTGTGACAAAATCCCTTACTTTTTCCCAAGCTTACATCCTCGCTCGCTGTGAATCCAGTGTCACCCATGCCCATCATAACGAACGGGTTGCAGGGGCAAACTCCTCTGCTTGAAGATGCACGTACAGTTTGGCATTCTAAACTGAATGTTCCTTGAAATACCTCAGCTAAAACGGAAAAGAATAGGTCTTACTTCACTGACATTATTACTAAAATTGCAAATATGTATAAATGTATCAGTAGTTTAATTAAACATTTCTTGTTCGCCCATGCTACAGTTTTACAAGGAGGTTATCATGCATTTTGCTACTTTCTACTTGTGATAGTGTAGCTTTCTCTTCTTTTGTGCCGTAAAATCCCCCATGAACTAATAAGTTACCCCATTATTACTCGAGTTTAATGTAAATATATAATGATATCGAATTTACATGGGCTATTTGTGACCGTGTATATTAACATGATAAGTCACTGATGAACAAAGTGAGAGACGATAAGTCTATTTGGTTACGGTCCCATTTGAATTATTGAGGCTTACGCATATTTACTTGGAATGAACATTCCTCATACCACCATCAAACTGTAAATGTTTTCAGATTGGTCACTATATGTGTCGCTACCTTCACATGAATAAATCATCCTTTAAAACTATTATAAAATACTTCTGGTTAAATGCCGAGACATATCCTTGTCAAAGTCATTTAGACCACTTAAAGCTGTCTTCGGTTCAGGGAGTTTTCGATACTGTACTGCTTTAAAAAATCAACAACCAACGCTATTAGAAATTTTGAAGTTATTTTTGGATGCTTGGAGAAAATAAAAGCACGCTTTGTACTTTGTTCCATTTATTTTACTCGATACCGGTATGGACATTGTCTATGCATATAACTTCCTGATGAAATCGAATTCTTATCAGTATTTGGTATCTGCATTAAAACTAAAGAGTCGTGAGTTCACTATTGATAACAGTTAAGTACATAAAAGAACACGACTTAAAGAGGGTGTGCCCTTGGTAACAATAATAAACAGGATAATTGTGTAATAAAATTATCTCAACCTGTGTCGGTTTGATGGAGGAAACGAAGAGTTTTATTAACCCACAAATAATTAACCGTAAATCAAATTGGGATAGAAATTTAAAGACATTAATTTGGCTGACAAAACAAACAATTGCAAAATTATTAAAGGGGTATGCTTTAGTAACCAGATTCCAAAATGACCAAGTAACACGCCTGTTATTACGACAGATATTTTCTTGCAAACTTACCATCAAATGATATCATTGCCTGCAAGCGAGTATTCCCAGAATTTATTATTTCTACAGATATTTCCTCTTCATGGTTGAGATGATGTGTCAAGACGGTATCGTTTTTGACAACTTGTCCTTTTGTGGGACAAACGAAGGAACCCATCTGCAAGGAGAAAAGCGAACATGATAATATATATAGCCGACTGAATAACGTGATGATGTATAATTGTGCAAATTTGTTTCACATAACTTATTAGGTAAATTGAACACTTATTTTCATAGCGTTTTGTGACAGTGTCTTGTAAGCTACCTCTAGTTGATATGGCAGAACCATTTTTTTTTACAAATTACTTTATTACCTTTATTTTTTAAAACCTTACGCTCAATAATAATATTATTATCACTGTGATGCAGCATGCGAGTAATCATACATTTTGTGTGCAACCATCAAAAAGGGCAAAACCGCGATGTAATTTAATTTTGGTACTGCAACCATGTACAGTTATTACCTACCTTTTCATATTCAAATTTAAGTAGCGGTCCACAAGTATCGTTTGCACCTTGAGCATCAGGATCCGTCATAAATTCGACGGTAGATTTGAGATAGACGGTGCCATTAGCTTTGACTATGCACAAGCATTTATCAATGTCTGATTTGTATTGGTTGAACGAGTATTCGTCTGTCCATAATTTTGTACTGGACCTCTCCCTCTCCGCCATGTTCCCAGGGTCGCAGAAGAGCAGATCGCCATCTGGAATAGTGAGATTTGCACTATGTGAACAACATGCTTACACAATATTTTAAACCGCCTACCGTTTGTGTGGAGAAGCGCAGTCTTGGTCCACAAGGATCGTACAATTCTGCTTCATGTTCATCATCTAAGAAGAATCTCACATGGGTAACGAGATAAATGAGTCCATTTGCGGTTACGTTACAGATACACTTGTCTTCCATGCTGTAGTGTACAGGGTACTGGGCAGTAGTGAGGTGGGCCCTTCTTACATTGTACACATAACCGTGTTCAGGATCACAGAAATGGACATGACTACCTGCAAAAGGTATTGGGTAACATGTAATTCGGGGATGCCAATGATTTTCCTTCGAAAAGCCGAACAGGACCCCATTTTGATAATTTTTAGTTCAGAATATTGTTTTCCCGTCCAGAAAGCATGACATATCAGGCTTAGAACAGGAATTCCGCTTAAAGCAATAACTCTGACATCAATGGAGTTTACGAATATATAAATTGCAGGGCTGTAACGCTTTTATATCTGTAAACATGAGAAATCTAAACGAACTCGGGCTTTGTTTACGTAAGGCAAGTACAGTTCATGAAGATTCGCAGTAGTTCATACGCGGAAGTCTAGAACGGCAAGTGAAAATTCCCACAGGCCTTGTTAGGTCAAGCAATTATGGCAAAGCATTTAGTACTATGATACAACAGAGTTCAAAGTTTTATGCAAATCCACTTATGATTGTTATGGTAACTTTGAAGTGGCACATAAGGGATATTTATTTACTGTTCTGTCGGTAACAGATATATTGCGTGATCTGTGATGCTGCTGTTTGTAAAGAATAAAAACGAAGTAAACTGATATGAAAACTGGTAAAAGAAAGTGAAAAACCAGCCGCGCACAAATCTTGTAAAATTGCCAGGTATACCTTTTCAAGGAATTTCTATTAAATTCGCAATAGGTTGTAATTTAATGGAAATTAGAACTCTGCACGAACAATAAAACTCATATTGCTTGTAGTTAGTAGCAAAGACAGTAATACAGTAATATTAAAGACTCTTTAACAGGTATCTGGTCTACCATGGCTAAATAATTAGAGTTATATTATTGGTAATTATGTGATTAGTGTTTTAGCTTTATTTAATTAACTATTCAAGGACTGTCATATTTGGCATCATAATCCTTTTAATAAGAAGAGATCAGCCCGATTGCATACTAAAACGGATAATTTGTTACAATAATTGTTTTGATAATCATAAATTTGACACGTAAAATTAAAACAATTTGCCTTGAATGAGTGATTCAACAAACCGCGATATTCTGCAAGAACAATAATTGGACATGTTTCCAAAACATGAACAATATCGTAGTCAAAAGAACATGTGTCACCGTAGATTTTGATTAACCATATGTTTCAAGTTGTTACCGACCACTGTATTAAGTTAAATGTTTAGCAGCAATGCATTAAATTTATGTCATTGAATGGGGAACCATTTGAGGACATGGCTTTAAAAATGTTTAGCAGCAATGCATTAAATTTATGTCATTGAATGGGGTACCATTTGAGGACATGGCTTTAAAAATATTTTACAATAATGAAAGAACATAGGAAGCTTACTAATCTTAATTTTAGTACGCGTTTACCGTTACGTTATGGTTCTCAAATCGATTAATCCATGCAACATTTGTTACGCGACCGAAAAAATAGAAGCTTAAACACTGATACAATCAATACTCTGACATGAATTCACTTGTTTAGATTTGGCTGTGCTTTGATAATCAACCACCATAAATACCAGTCTTCATTACGTGTATTCAGTATGTCATGAATGTTCTAAGGCTATCATTTGTAAGTAACGAATCGGTGTTAAATTCGACGTAATTTATTCTGTGTTTATGCAGGGCATTTCTGATATTGATCGAATTTCAAGCTCCAAATAGCACGGACAAAATTTTTCTCATAAGATATTTGTGTCACTTAAGTGAACATTGCTAGCACAGGTGCATCTCCGGGTGGAATAAACAACAGAATAAATTTGGGGTCGAATAAATATCGATACAATGTTGTCGCATCTCCAAATTCGTGAAAGCATTTTTTCCTAACGGGAAAGGAATGCTGCTTGTTCTTCCAGAAAAGGAAATAGAGCCTAAGGTGGAAAATTGTCATGTTCTTATTAGTGGGAATTCCCCGTCTTGGAAGTAACAACAGTCATGCACCACTAGTATCTTATGAATGCTTAATGAATAACTAAAATGTTAACTATGAAATTTCTTTGTTATTGTTTATTATCTTATCTTCTTCCATGGATTGACATACATCAATAAATTAAGCATGCGACATTAAAAATTGACATTCGGGCGTTGCAGATTTTGTCGTGTTAAATGCACGACGGACATTAATTGACCAGCTATTCAGTAAAGCATGTCTGGTATTACCGGACTGTTGATTTAAATAGTCCCACATAATCATGCAGTATGTATGCTACGCAGGTGAATTTTAAAGTAGCACTTTAAATATGTTACAAACTATTTGCTTACCTGTCGTATAAAACAGTGCTGCCAGTATTAACATCCACATCGTACTGGATAATGCAGACTCCATGATTGACTAGCTACCCCGTTGTAGCTTGACACCTTTCCTGTTATCTACCTTTAAGATGTACCAGTTCAACTGTCATGTTAATATTCAGCAGGTAGAGATCTGGGTCCCTTTGCTTGTCTCGACAGCAGAGCAATTACCTGTTCAAACTGTGGCTGGCTGTTAATTGCGCTTGTGCCGTGACCCAGTTACATGTTGGATACGTCACAGCACACGGCCAGGTGAACGGGGACTCCGTCTCAAAGCTTTAGCTTCTAGTCATGCGAGACGCACATTCCAGGTAGACGGACCTTGACATGCTTATTCCCTCTTGGAATGTTAATAAAGCACCGCATTTCTTCACTGATAGGGTTTAAAGTGGTTAAGCGAGCCCAGTGGAGATCGCCTGCATTATCATCCATTGTTTGATACATTAAACTTTACACGAGTGCTAAAAACCGGGAAATTTAAATTTGGAATTCAGTTCAGTTCGCTCATTACAGCATATTCATTTATAATTGCGTATAATTTGACGGCAATTTTTCGGTTGATTTTGGCTTATTAAGTTAAATGTCAGTCGTGTATGGTGAACAGACACAAGTTACTTTTCACTAGCGGATCCGGGATATCTCGTAAGGTGGGGTACCAACTTTTGGGCGTCCAAATTTTTACCCATTTTGTTGCACAAGAATAGCCAAAAACTGCATTTTGTGCGTATTTAGGAGGCGCCTATGTTCAACACTGGATTAATTTTTCTCGGACAACTTTCGAACCACCGATTCCCAATTGGTGTAAACCACAACTTTTAACATGCAGAACTGGGAAAAAAGTTTATTAAATCATATCACAGTATGGCATGTTTGTAAGTTTATTGAGCAATGTATTAATGATTTGTGAGATATGACTACTCTTATAAATACTTGGTGGTTACAATACTGAATTCGTTTATGCTTAAGCTTTTATGGCTGAAAATCGAAATACCGTTTTAAAATTTAAGATTAGAAAATTAAAACTTCGTATAAAAATTTGTGAATATACTTGGAACTTTCAGATGTCCCAAAACAGGGATACAGAATACTTTCAGGTTCGATTAAATACTGGGAAATGTACATGGCAATAGCAGTTACAGTACTTGGTTAGCATTCACTAGATCTTTTCCGATTGTAATCCTTAGCGTGTCCATCCTGCATGGCGAGAACCGATGTTCTGACGGCCTCGTCCCCCACGTAGTCCTCGATGGAGCCCTCTGTCGACCACTCATCGTCGTCATAATACTCGGCCTCATCATCATATACATCCTGTGACTTTCTCTGCCCGGGGTTATCAGGGTAACCTTGGGGTCTGTTATTTTCCGGATTTTTCATGTTATCATGTCTGTAGTGTAACTGTTCGTATTTACGCGACATTTGTTTCTTGTTCGGATTAAGGTCATAATATTTGTTATCATCATCGTTGTCCGCGTAGTTATCATCAACTTTTGCGGCTAGTTCGTAGTCTTCGTCTCCAGCGTTGTAATACAAATCGTCATTTTCGGTCATTTCTATGGTAGAGCTCCTGGCTGTGTCGTTGCCACTGCTGTTCGGCAATTCTTTCTTTCTCTTTAAATGATTCATTATCTCCTCACTTGGAGTTTGTTCTTGTGGCTTGGGTTTCGTTTGGTTTTGATTTACTTTGGGTTTGGGTTTGATAGATGGTTTCTTCTTCTTAATGGAAGTCCCAGATTTCTCAAAGTCTGAGATTTCAGCGTATTCTTCATATTGATCATTGTACTCGTCATAATAGTCGTCGAATTCCTCATACGTATTTTCTTCATCTGTGCCTCCTATATCAGGCGAATAGGGCAATGTGTTTTTGGTTCTCCGTATGGCTTCTTGCGGAGTACTCACTATCTCAATGCTTGGTTTTGGTGTATGTAAAGTATCCATTGTCACAACATAAGGTGGGTTGGCCCCTGCATCCTGTGGAGTGAGAATGATCTCGGGACCAATACCCGATCTGCAGGTTGTCGCTCTGTTCATCCGGTCATTCTGGTGTTTTATTTTGAGTTTGCTGTTGTATCCATTGACATGATGATGACGCAAGATGTCAGGAGATACGTCACCAGTTCTGTACGAGGAAGAATCAGATCTGGAATCCTTTTTGCCTCTGTTGGTGAAAAGTTGAGTAAATTTAAGAAAAAAAGACAGAGTTTAACTTTTTCACTTTTACTAATACTAGATGGAACCCGTCCGTTGGACGGGAGTACAAAGAGGTGAGTACAATGATGTGAGTGCACAAAGGTCATCCTCCAGACAGACCCCACAACCCAGGATGGACCTCTGGCAGAACATGTTCAGACTTGTTCAGCAGACAGGTCCCCTGGCAAGGCATCATGGGATTGCAGCTCATTAACATAATTTTTGTCTGGCAATAAGGACACCTCATTGGCTGTTGGAACGCATTGGCGGATCTAGGGGGGGTGCGGGAGGTGCGCCCCCCCACTACGGCCCAAAATTTCTTCATTTTCATGCAGTTTTTCTCGATTTTTGGGCGAAAATAGGTGAAAAATTGGGTTGGC
>JBCAUI010381845.1:0-14587 GCA_038406195.1 Haplosyllis anthogorgicola | reverse complement strand
AAATATTGATTTTGGACTTTGGACTGGGACAGACCAAGACAGTCCATGGGCCAAAATCCACAGTCCAAGGTCCAAAGCTCCCTCATTTACAATATGCCAAAAGCTTATCTGCCACATCCTAACAATCCTCCCCACCCATTTCTGCTGCACACACAGCACAGCTGGGTGAGCTGCACTGTCTCAATGTGGCAGATGAGCAGCAATGGTTTTCACTGTGTGGATCATATATTTATTTATTTATATATTTATTGATATTTATATATTCTTTCTGTCTCTCTTTGTAGTCCCGTCGGCTACCGACGGGTTCCATCTAGTATTTGTAATAACTTGGAACCAGAATAGTACAGAGAAACATGCAATGCATGCTGTTTTTCTGTGCTTTGCTATGAAATGTGTAAGATCTTAAATTGGCTCTTCAAAGTAACTTGTCCGAAAATATCGTACTTGAATAAAATTGCATATGTAAATAGTTGGAATGAGACTTTGATGGAGTAGAAGCCATTGAGACTCAACTGTCCCTTTCATCCCCAGTTTTATTGAAGTGAAGAGATACACGAAACAACTTCATAAAACTGGATTGCCGCTAATGTAACAGGCACACGGAACACTTTAAATCGTCACAATAAATAACACTTTATAACGGTCTGGCCGCAGTGTTCCTTATATTTCCTGTAACTTCGTTTTCTACTTAATGGTGAAAATCAAATGAAGTGTAGAGATAAAAAAAAGTGGAAATCGACACACGTTTCGGTGCATGGGATAATCTTGCGAAACTTTATAAATATATAAGTCAGGGGCGGATCCAGGATTTCCCGTTGGGAGGGGGGCTCCAGGCCCGTTGGGGGGCGCCACTCCTATTTTCGCCCAAAATGTAGCAGAAAGTGCATGAAAATGAAGAAAATTTGGGCCGTTGGGGGGGGGGCGCCGGCGGTGCCCCCCCTAGATCCGCCAATGGAAAGTTTGCCAAAAGTATCAAACTCTCCCATTGAAATTAATGGGATGTGTTAAATTTCTCACTTAAAGTGTGGTGGATCTATTTTTTACTTTAGCATTCTTGCAGACCACAATATATTGATATTTTACCAAATTATATTACATGTAGAAAAAGTAAGCATTACTCTTAAACTAATTATTAATTGTTTATAAATAAGCCACATTTATCCCCTATTAAACAAAATGCCTTAGACAGTCATGGCTCATTAAATTTTGTCACCCTGTTTGCCTTGTATAAGGAGGCAAGATCATAGCTTTGTAGGGGTGCACTTGGAAACAATGCAAGTGGTCTGTGAGTGACGTCATGCTTTGTCATACCTGTGAGCGGCGACCTTAAGCGACCTTAATATTTGTAATGGAGGCTTTTTGTAGTGTAGATCAAGAAATGGCCATACAGCCAATCGAAATTGTATCTGGTCAATGGGTTCTCTCGTACCTTTAAACCTTTTGTTCTAAGTGCCGTTCTAAGAGACACGTAATCATCCATTGGCATTGTTTCAAACTAATTTGACATGACTGCAGGACTGAATAATAATCTTTCAAAGTACTGTCACGTACTTTGCGGGGGTAAAATTTCCTTTGATTTCTTGATCTGTGTTGTTTTCTTCTTTTCAATTGTATAATGTAGACTTCACAACGAGCAAAAATTAAGAACAATAAAATTTTCTTTTCATCCCTGGATTTCTCAGAAAAAGCACTTATATTAACCCTTACGCTGCCAGACAATCTGCAAATTTGGGAAAATGCTTGACACTTGACTGGGGGGTGTCATTTCAACCTCCTCACATGTTTACTGTAACATCTATGAACTTATTAACTATTCACAGTTTTAGCAGGAGGGTGAAGCTTTACCCTATCATGCAGTAAAAAATATTTGAACAATATGTCTGTGTGTCATATGGCTAAATGTAATCAATGGACATTAAAGCAATTTGTGTACTTTTGCCTTTCTAGCATTACAGAACATTTATTTACCACAAGAAATCACTTATAAAATTTTATTGCATGCCTGAGAATTATCTCAATACAAAATTGCTATTTTAGAAGTCCTAAGTTGGTTCAGAAAAAATTGCAAATTTTTTATGTGGAGTACTCATCTGTATCAAAATAACATCTTCCATTTGAACATCTTCAAATGGTCACACAGTGCCCCCTATTAGTTACAGGTGTATTATAACACATAAGACACATGCACAAAGTTGCTGTGATGCACCACATGCAGTTGCATCCATATATGGTAATTGCCGGCAATATTATAATTATCCATGTGAGGACGATACAATGTTTACATCGGTACTATCGTACCTGTAGGCAGCATGATGGTTAACAGCTAAAATGACAAGGTGGATGGTTCCCCTCTCAGTGCCTGATCAATCTTCATTTATTTTTGTTATTTTTATTTATTGTTATTTTTATTTATTTTTGTTAAATAGAATTTTCGGAATAAATGCTTTTAACTTATTTCAGTTTAATATTTTTGTGACGTGGTGAATAAACGACATAAGGGGACAACTAAACTTTGTTTACCTACAAACAAATCGGCAAGAAACTTGGCAAAGATAGTGTATCACCATGGAAGGGACCTCGGTACACAAAATTGAAAATAGTTTTGGCTGAAGATATTTTATATTCTAAAATGTTTGAATGCCAATAGTTCTCTGCATTGGTCCCCAAAACCAAAATTAAAGGATTTTTTAAATTTTTTATTGTTATTTGCTTCAAACTGTTTTATTCGTAGAAAACATAAACAATAATATGAACAATCTATACAAAAACATTTTACTACTGCATGTAATTCTAACTTACAAAAAAATCCCCCGAAAAAGATGCGGTGTCCATTTTTTCCCAGCAGTTTCATTTTGAACGAGTCAACCGAATTCTTCTCTTCTTTACAGAAAGCATTATTCTATCACAAATGGCACTTGAGTATTTCTCATTTTCATAATTCAAAATTAGGTGTTTTCAATCCCTTGTAACAGCTAATAAACAATTTCATTGAAACTTTCCGGTAATGGCTTTATACAAGGCTTTCCCTCTGATGAGGAATGTATATAGATCCCGTCGAATCACTCCTGAACGTTTCGTGTCTTTCTCTCTCGGGCGAGATCACCTTAAACGCACTGGGGTGGTCATCCTCCCATGAGAACCCGGGATTTCTAAACCCAACATCGTTCTGGGAGGGTAGGTCCCACATGGGTGGTTGATGGGGGTGAGGGTAATAGCCCCTGAGGGATGATACATCCATGTGGGGCGGAGGATAGGTGGGTGGCTCGGGAAAGTACAGGCTCGGAGGGTTTCTGTACATAGGGCTTCTACTTATGGTGTGATTCCCTATCACAAATACATCATCTGTGTCATCACTCGTGTAACCATAGCTGTCACTCAAATAACCATGGTTATCATTGATATAACCATGGTTATGTGCATCTAGATAGTCCCTGCTGTTGGTTCTCCTGTGTTTTCTCGGGGGTAGCGGAGGTGCGTCTGGATCCTTGGAAGGTGATGCTTTGAGGAGAGACAACTCCTTTCCCTCTGCGACTTGTAAAGCAGGTCTGTCATAAAAAGGCGACAGATGACTTGGTGATAATAAACTGATAGGTCTGTCATACAGGGGTGATGCCTCTGTTGCCTTTGGAGGCACCCTTGAACGTGGTCTATTGTAGAGGGGTGTCACCTCTTTCCTGTGAGCCATTCTCATAGTGGGTCTTTCATACAACAAATAATGGGAGGGTGGTACATCGTATTGTGCGTTTTGTAAGTATGTCCTGAAATCCGCGTCGTAGGGAGAATATACTTTAGGTTTAATCACATTTTCCCCTGGATGTCTGTGTGAATTAAGCACCCCCTCTGATGATGGATTTGACGAGTATCCAGAATCATATGGTTCGTAATCCATATCGCTGAGACTGTAACTCTGTAATCTCTTGTACGTAAGCTCCAGATTCTCCATTTTAGGAGGCAAAGGAGGGACATAAGAATTGTTCGATTCTTCATCAAAATCTATAGTTCTTCGCACGTCCTTTGAAAGATCGTTTTGCTTCATGTTAAGATCATTCATTTTTTCGTTTGTCTTTCTATTGGCATTCAGATCATTGACATTAACATTTTCCGTTTTGTCTTTTCCCCTTTCTGTTCCATCATCTTTATCACCGTTCTTCTTGGTGGTGATAGTCATTTTGAGATTATTCAACCTTCTCTTTTCCTCTTCTTCTCTTTCTTTCCTTTCTCTTCTACAAAATTACAGAACCAAATTCTTATTCTCTTTCACAGTACACACTTACTCACATGAAATCTTGAAAGACTGAATTTTTTTGACATTTTTTATGTATGTTTATTTTCAAAAACGGGAATTATTTTAAAGTATATCAAGTTTCGAAAGGAAGGCAACACTGGTCCGTAAGCAGAGATTAGTATTTCTCCCAGTAACTCGAGCTAGCTTTACTACAAATTTCTGGCTGTGAGGAGAACCGCGTTTATATTGCGACAATTTCCTGTAATGAGCATGAATTTTCATGGTTAATGAGGCATATTAACCAAATAATCCTAATTAGGCAAATAAAAATCTGTAAAAACCTTGACTAGCTTTACCTTGGTCTGACGACGCAGATGTACCATAGTGTGACCAGAATAAAACACAAGGCCAGAAAACTGAACACAAGGACTGCAATAAAATCTCCTGCCCTCATTCCAGTGCCTCCTATTGTGTCTGAAAAGTGCAATTGAGGTTTTGAAATTTAATATCCCTGTCAAATTAGGCAATATTTTGTCGCAGTTGCCTAACTATTGCTATTTTTTTTAAATTGTATTTGCTGAAATATCAACAACAGTAAAATCAAAAACTGTTTTTACTGATGTGACTATTTTAACACTTTCAAAGTACTGATTAGTTTAAATCGAATTAACGTCTGACACTGGTGGCTTGTGGACAAAAAACAGGCGGTAAACTTAAAGAGGGAGTTCGACTATTCCGCGTGGGAACGTCTCGCTGTGGCATTGTCTTGATCATCGCAATACAAACTAGAGAAATTACCCGGGAAAGCCGGGTAAATAGTCTATCACGCATGGGCGGTAGACTGCACTGGGTTATAGACTGCACCTCACCTCAGCTGGGTGGGGGGGCGTCTGTACGCCTGCATTGGGGTTGTGCCAGCATGGTCCAAGGTCAAGTAGCCTCACCTGCCACCTGAGGGAGGAGGTCTGTACGCCTGCATTGAGTTGTGCCAGCATGGTCCAAGGTCAAGTTGCCTCACCTGCCACCTGGGGGAGGGGGGGCGGGGGGGCGGGGGAAGTCTGTACGCCCAGTTTTGACTCAATAGCGAAACCACCTTTCCATTCACAGAAGTCTATCAACGCAAAGCGCGATAGACTAATCAGACTTGTGAAACAGAGTCAAACGACGGAAATTACCCGGGTGGTCTAACTTCCATGTTTACCAGGGAAAACATGCCAACGAAGGTCCAAGTTCAGGCACCTTACCTGCCACCTATCCTGGGGGGGAGGGGATCCATCTGCTCAGTTTTGAGCTCATGGACGATCTTGCTTACCCATCAAAGCAGTCTATCGACGCTTCATGATAAGTTGTGAATATAACAGATTTTTTGTTCGTTTTCCTTGCCTAATTTGCAACTGTATACTTGTAGTAGATCTAGTTAAATAATTCGTATTAGTGACTAAAACGTCTGTCCCTAAAATTAATAATTTTAGGTCACTTATTCGAGTCCATTGCTTTTTGCAATTTAAAATAGCCCTTAACATCTAAATCTTCAACTTCTCTATTTTTCATCACATCGCATACTTTGCAAAGCTAGGGTGTCTATCTGCTAAGGCAGATACCAACATACACATGTGAAAACTCAAAAATAGACTGGGTTTTTCTTATTAATTTCTTTTACCTAATCTACCAAATTCACCTAATTTTCCAGACATGTCAATTGACCTCCTCT
The DNA here is from genome assembly GCA_038406195.1 of Haplosyllis anthogorgicola. Classification (NCBI taxonomy): domain Eukaryota; kingdom Metazoa; phylum Annelida; class Polychaeta; order Phyllodocida; family Syllidae; genus Haplosyllis; species Haplosyllis anthogorgicola. Next base: position 8,651 of record JBCAUI010381845.1, on the reverse strand, counting down.
AATCCCTTTGATACCAAGGGAAGTGCTGCGCTCCCCTGGCCCCCTGGATCATATTTGGAACCTCCACTGAAAAACTCCATTGTTCTTGATATAATATTAATTTCGTCTTTCGATTTAGAACCGACAGAGTCCATTTCTAACTACACATTTGTCGACGATGGTAAGAGAGATCATGCTCTATCACAGGCGTACTGCGAGGGGCTGGGATTGACACTTGCGATGGTGAATTCACAGGATGAAATGGATGCGATAGAAGCTTTCATGCTGGACCCCAGTAGAGCCAGGTACATCTTAGATGTTTGGCCGTCAAAAACAATGAGTAACTAGGGAAGACTTGCCGGTGCAATCCTAAAATACATTGAATTTTCCCACCCAGAAAGTGTTAGGAAAGAGTGGGGTAGGGGGAACACAAATCAGCAGCTTGAGTCTAGTCCGTCTAACATGTCTTAAATAACTTTTCTGTAATGGCTGCCAGGAAAACAAATCTAATCTAATTGTATGTTTAATACTGCATTGTTCTTAAAAGCAAGAGATGCTAAATGTCAATTGTCTCTGGTCAAGTGTCACTATGCTGGCTGTTGGGGCAATATAAGGGACCGCATGAGCATAACTGAACCATTTGCTTGCTGTCTCCACCAGAATGGAAAGCGTCTTCAAACTATAAACGACCCATGCTGTTTCAGTGACTTCTGACTCAGTACTGAATAGTATAATACTCCCTCCCTTTATACAGAGCCTAAATGTCTTCAAATTTGTCAAGTCAATAATGCAAATAGCCGATATTGTACCCACCAATGTAACGAACGCCAGCTATAGTATGTGGTCCTAAGGCTGGGCCCTTTAGCGAAAACCCCATATATCTGCTCTATATTTGAATTTTCTTGATTTTTTTCTAAGATATACTGTAAATATATTTTTGTAACTTATGTTAAATGGACATGTTTATAAATTTATTATAAGTAACAAAAAATTGAATTTTCTGACTTTTGCTGCAGGGCACCACACATGAGCCTAGTCAGGCCCCCCTGTTCCTAGTGCAGGGCCTAAGCAATTTTCTTATTTAAATACCTATTTATATTCATTAAACCTAAAAATATCAAAGCAGATATAAACTATAACTATAACCTTACATAATCATTTTTTCAATTTGAATTTTTGAGTGTTGCAACATACCATAAAAGCCATTTTAAAATTTTCACCTTTTTCACATAAGTTCAAAATGATTTTTAGGGTCATAATAGAAATATGTTTTTTCTCTAAATTTTTTGTAGAATATATTTTCCAACACCTTCCTATCCTAATCTGTAAAGTTTCATATTTGTTTTCAAGTTTGAAAATTTAGCTATGAGAATTTCCATTGACTATGGAATGCCCCGCTCTAGTCCTGATTGCAGTGATCTTACCATAAAATGTGTCAAATTTTTGTTATTTTAAAAATTGTCATTTTTGCAGCTTTAAACACATATATCTTCAAATGATATTCATTGACATAGCTCATTGACACAAATATTATTCTACTTGATGACATGCTTTACATTTGACATAAATTATGCAGTTTGATAGAATAGCTTAAGTCCTATGGCAGAATATCCTCAAGGGCCCCGCCTTGGGGTGGGCCCCGCCTTAGGACCACATAATATATTGTACGTTATATATAATTCAACAGGGAACGAGTTGTATTTATGGCCCGTCAGGGTAACTTTCCAAAGTTTCAGGTTTTCCACAGTTTTATCCTTATAGCAAAACCATGTGAATAAAATAAAATAAACTTGAAGGTATCCTTATGAATAGTTGTTGCATTAGAGTGATGAAGACTTAATGCAAGGTGAGATTACTTTATCACTTACACACGGGTGTTATCCAGAAGGTGTCACTGCCTTCCCAACGTGATATGTCCACATCACATGAACAAAACGATACTGCTCTGTTCCCGAACAAAGGAAAATGGCCAACTAAATACTGCATGTGCTAGTTCAGTACTTCTTTGTATACACATTTACATCAGTATGAAAAGAAGAAATAAAAAAAATATCTGTGGTTGATTAATCACAACTTTCACAGAAAAGCTTAAAATAATAGGAGTAGTTATTTTGTGCACAGATTTAAATTTAATAAAATATACACCTTTGATGAATAAATGTAAATTCAATCAGTAAACCATTCCATTACATAGAATATGAGATACATTTTTATAGCAATGAATATATCTCCTGTTACAACATACTGAAATTATACCTTTATCAAATAAATGCTATTATATTTTGCTGAGAAGAAAATGTCAGTGTGTAGTTGTCTCTCACTTTAAGTATGTTTTTAAAGATTTTCTATAAGATGCCCTTTTTCATTTTTGAGTTTGCATGCATGTTCAGAAAGCTAACTCTTAATAATTATTAACTCATTTAAGTTTTAACAATACTATTTATTTATTAAGAAAATATTATCAATGAAAGGTTCAAGGCAGCAGTATTGTTTTGTCCATGTGATTATAAATCAATGAGTAAAATAAAGGTTTTCAAACATTTTGGTTTTTTGTTGCAATGGCTCGGCTCTTTGGATGTAAAGTAATCTGTTTGTGCATCATGCAACTGTTTTACTTTGATAAAATTATCTAAATTTGAGATTGAAAATACCCCATTGACTTAACACGTTAGGAAGGCAGTGACACCCTCCGGATACCACCCGTGTTATTGATGACTGCATCCACTAAACTACTAGGAATTTTTTTTCAAATCAACTTTCTATTATTTTCATAATATATTGCATAAATCATTGTCTGCAATAAGCTCTATTCTTGATTTCTTTCTATTTCCTGCTACTTTAGTAGGTGTCAGATCCATTCTTTAAGTTGACATTTTCCTCCAATATTGCAAATTGCTTCTTTCACTTACGTAAGTTTCTTTATCCATACAACTTGTGCAAATGTTAGAATGATATTCTGATAAGGTATGTGTTGCAAACTTCTCAAATGATTTATTTGCATCATTTCAGAAGAAGATGACACTTTTATAATATGTATTCGTTTCCCACACATGCTGTAAAAAGATCTCTAATGTACATTTGTTTCAATTTGAGAATGGTCTGTTAATCAGGGAATCTTTGATATGGATACATTCAAACGGGAACAATATGTTCTTTTATGATATCTATGGGTCTTTGAAACTGATTTGTTTCACATGCAGTAAATAACAAGCCCAACGAAAGCCGAGAGAGCACTATCTCTTAAATGGCTCTCTATACTGTTTTACACTTCTGTTCACTAAGCCATGTTTAGACTTTTCAGGATACAATTTAGATCTGTGTGAATAGAGTGCAGCATGAAACAAAAGAATCTAGAATCAAAATTTACTTTAGAATTTGGAAGTAATGAGATACGGAATTTCAACAAGCTTTAACATACATGTGATAGATTACTTGCAACGAATAGCAAAAAGTTATTTTCAATTTACCTTTCTACAAGTTTAAATTAAATGTCATCATGATAATTTAGTATTTGTAAATGGCCACTCTTTGGGATCATCTACTACACGATTAGTACGATGGTTCTTTCAACCTTAGAGAGCCATTGATTATAAGATTCTAATCAACTCGGAAGCCAGGTCCATGACCCTACTACCATGAGGAGCAGGTTCATTGTAATAATACCTCACAGTTTAAACCTGATTGGAATACAACTGGTATCTTTTCAAGCCATTTATAGGCAAATAGATTTAAGTACCATCGGAGCATACTTCTCATTGGTATCAATAGACTAACATCACATTTAAGCAAATGAAATGAGAAAACAGATCAACCCATTCCTTGAAATAGCTCTTCATACGTTTTGTATTCAGCAACTAAGTATTGTAAAAGAACCTTTTCAAGATGATGAGAGTAGATGTTTTCATGTAGGTACTAGGTTATTCAATGTATGTAATACTTGACCAACAACCAGCACAATCAAGCACACAAATGGTTTCACATACAGATTATTATCCTACAGATGTTGTAACAATGCAAGATGGGAAATAATAGATCATACAAAGTGTCACGTTGTAACATAGACAACAAAGTAACTTGTTCTTTGCACAGTATTTTTACGCACGACCATTGTGAACGGTATCTTACGCAATTTCGTGTCAAAGCTAGTCTGAGGCCATACTTCCATACGAACCATTTTCCATAATGGAGGAGTAGACCCTTTTTCTAAGAAAAGTGACAGCAAACATATGGCTTGTTGATACATCGCCACCAAGATAATTATCCAAATACAATAGAAGGGGACGCAAGGGGACACCTAATTGATAGAAGTAGCATAAATGGTTGCAGTGATGTGCTCCGCATGGTACATTACTATCTATTTACCCCAACTCAATTTGTCATGTCACGTTACATTAGTTCAGTCGATTGCTTGAATCTTAATGATCCAGAGGATTTTCTGCGTCTCTAGATACTTTCAAAGTATCTGAGACATATTAAATGATATTTTTGTAGAATTTAAATCACATTGAATAAAGAAAAGGTTGCGTTACGATATCGAAACTAAAACAAGCTACACGACGTAACGCAAACTGCGGCAAGCCTCTTTCTTGAAAACAACCTCGCCTTGCTCGACGAATGAGCGCGTTGTAGGGTTGTAAATAATGACAAGTATAAATTTATTGCTGAACAGTACGTCAGAGGTGCGTCGCATTGAAAAGAACTATTCCTTGACATTCATGTTTTGTCAAATATTACATCGAATTGTTTTTATTTATTTTGGTACATTTGAATACAAAAGAATTATCATGCTGTGCTAATGATCTATGGAAAGACGGTGAAAATTTATTTAAACAATTTCTCAATGGGCGGAAAGGAATTTTTTCATTATGATTCCCTTACAGTTTGAAATTCATCCACTGAAAAGACTGTATACCTAAGCGTGTGGGTTGAGGCGGAACATTTTCTATTTCCATATCTACCCTTGTATCAAATAGAGATTCATTTCAGACGATATATTACATCCATAGGAATTTGACAATCCATCAAATGTACAAGTTGAAGTATCTATAGTTGGTTTCTTGAATCAGGTATTTTCTCCATGTAAAGCCCTTTCCCCGGAGTCCACATGTCTAATAATGTAATTTATATGCATAAAATTACTTCACTGAGAGTGAATTGAAAGATGTTGACGAAAAGTATTTTAATAAAGAGTGAGCTAGGCTAGTTATCTACTGTAGCAAGGGCTAAGCACCATTCCTATTGTCTACGGTCTATCAGTACACACTAGGAAATACTGCATAAAAATAGCCTTACATAACTGACTAACCGTCGACAAATATGTCGTTTCTCTCAATACCTCCATGACATCTAAATCCGACTGACCAATTAATTCTAAAGAACCACATGAAATAAAATTTGACTCCAGCTTAGCATTAACGACAACTAAATTACCTTTTTTCATTACATGTCCAACATTTGCATGCGATGGACACAGTCTTTGTATTTTGTGAGCATACAGCAGAACTAAAATAGACCTCGTGTTTAGTTTATTTCCTGCTCACTTTTTACAGGATATTGCAGGCTGGTTTGTGTTTGGTTGCAAAGTTGACATAGGTCTGCTTTATGGTTGTAATGGTTTTTCTACCAAAAGCATTATACTTCGAAGGGTTTAAATAGGCCAACAATATGCGTAAATCCTGGACATTGGAACGTTGTAACATTAAGTAATTCATGGCATGAAATATTTATTCATGTAAACACAACATAAAGTTTTGCATCGTTCCAATCTGGACTTTTTTCGTGTGTAACCTTTGCAACTCATATGAGACAAGTTTACACTTTATTAAGTGCCGTATCTGTAACATGATCTGTACAAGCAGGTTTACACATGGCAAAAAGGCAAATCTGTGTGACAGATTTCGTAAGTTTAAAACGCACTTGCGACACTCCCGGACTACTGGCCTTACACAGGGTTGCATGAAGCTACATTTGTTACATGTTTTTCTAAGAGTTTTCTTTCGGATAAGATCTGTCAATAGCTCCAAGAAACCGTGACCTAAATACATATTAGCCCTCTCTCAAGCCAAAATGTCTGATAAAGCATCTTGAAGAGACAGGTTAGACACCAGACATTTGAATCCTTAGACACATCTACAGTTGATTAGATTACACCTCCTGCGGATTATCTGCACATGTGTTGCATTTATCAATTGAGCGAATAACATTTAGTATGATATTTATAGACTTCACATGTATCTTTATATGTTACGACTTAGTCCAAAACGGATAGAAATTTAATTTTTTTGGTTAGTTCTATTTTTACAATGTTATAATTACGTCAGCAGTTATTTGCAACTACAATCATCTTTACTATCAAATATCAAATTATACACGTAATATTAAAAGTACTAATGAATTTTACGACAGACAGATGTGGGTAGAATTGAATGAAAAACCATTAAATGACATATTTTCAGATACTTTGCAAATGATCATAAAAAATGGTAACACTTTTGCTATCAATATAAATGTATGTCAAAGTTGAAATAGATTTACACAGCATTTTGTTTCTTTCAAGTTACTCAATATAATATCCTTAGTAGACTGAGCCAAGTACAACCGGCTTAATATAATTAGAAATCATAAAATAACTGATAAATGAGTCAATCTATTTGGAATGCGAAGAACATGACATTATCCAGTATTAAATACATATTTTGGTAAAATTTGTGGACACGCGGTATTGAGGTCACACAAAAGAATAGGGATTAGACACACCTCCTTTCTCACAAATCGTAAAAAGACCTGTCTGTATCTTGACAGACAAACAAGCAGAACGTGTAGATGATTTCTGATGAGGTCATGATATTATCCACCTTGTCAACATTAAAGCGGCAATGAATAACAACTGTTGTCAAAGCTACATAATTAATGCGGTAGTATCCAGAGTGGGATTGGTGTACTGGATTCCTCTGTTCCGGAAATAGATAAAGTATTATGATTCTTTTATTCTGCATTATCAATTCAAAAGACTTGATTTAGTGAATAACGAGTTGTTATCTAGGCTTCAACCTCTAAACTAAAAAATTATCAGTTTACGTCACGCATGCCAGCAACGGCTACTATCAAGAACCATGAGATGTTATAAGTCCATAATGCCAATAAATTTTGATGATTACAACGTCATTTATTCAGTGAATGATACAACGAACAACAAAACCGAAATCATTTCGATCACGGCAATGCATCGAAGCTGAAACCTACCAGCTCCTAAATTTCGTTTAATTTTGCGACAATAGATTTCTGTGGTGAAGTGAAGAGGCCCTGAGCAAGTAGTTTAATCCTCTGGATATTATTAATTTGTGAAAAAATAAAACTGTATGCTCGGGTTTTAGCAATAGCACAAGGTGAAATTCTTTGTTCCCAAATGTCCAGATTTTAGAGTTCAAGTGCTGCATTCACATAAATGTACGTTGCTCCTCGCATTGTACAGTCATATGTGCAGACAGTATCTTTAGGATTTATATACTAGATTTAGATATCGTACCATTCCGCTGCAACCATAATCTACAGATTAGTGAAATTAAAAATACAACATTGTGTTGTTTAAGAATGTAAAACACATTCAAAATGCAATCAAAATCTTCTTGTCCTTAAAACATTTGGAGTGGACAGTAAAATAGAAGAGTGCAATTGCGTAATTGTCTGGAGATAACATATTTGGCAAAAATAAGAGGAAAAAGAATTCAGCCTGACGTTTCTCGTCAGCAGGTGCTAAACACGGATACTGGGGAGATGATTGATCGGCATCAGAAGTCTCTAGGAACTCTCATGATGTTGTTTTAATAAATATTCCACTGGAAAAGATTTTCGGATGAGCGATAGATACTTCACTGCCTGGTGTATGTCGAGATTACAACCCCACATAATTATATGGTAAGGAAGAAACTACAATTTTTCAAGGAATGTTTATATTTTTTTAGCCTACGTACATAAGTTACAAGAAAAAGCAAATAAAACATTCCACATTTATTAGTCTATCACGCTTTGCGTTGATAGACTATTGTAGACAGCAAGGTGGTTTAGCTGTGAGCTCAAAAAGTGAGGACGAGGTATTGGGGATGGATTCCCCCAGGTGAGGATGAGGTATGGGGATGAGGTCTGGGATGGACCCCCCCACAGGTGAGGATGAGGTATGGGGATGAGGTCTGGGGATGGAACCCCCTGCCCCCCAGGTGAGGACAAGGTATGGGGATGAGGTCTGGGATGCACCCCCCCAGGTGAGGATGAGGTATGGGGATGAGGTCTGGGGATGAACCCCACCCCCCCGAAGTTAAGGATGAGGTGTGGGGATTCTGTTCTCTACCAACTTAACTTCATAACATATGAATATAGACTTCATAGACTTTTGAAACTTGCTATATGGGTAGACTAGGACATAAGGAGCAGTGCTGCATATCTGCCATTCTGCTATGATGCTTTTTTACCCCGTTATGGACCCCTTTTCCCCAAACCTTGATACCTTGGAAACCGCTTATTGTAGAGACTTGAAACCACCACCAAAAGATTCGGCACACTCCAAAACCTATATGCAGGGATTTTCAGGCCATTTCAATGTTTTTCCCTGTCAAAATTAAGAAAATGTGAAATTCTGAGTATTATGGGATAGAAAAACAGAAAATGTTGATTTTGAC
>JBCAUI010381734.1:0-14588 GCA_038406195.1 Haplosyllis anthogorgicola | reverse complement strand
TAAAGTTGACATTTTTTAAAATGAATTCAGTGAATAATTTTTGTCTTCATTAAGATTTACAAATGGAAGTAAAACATGCTGAAAATCGACATTATTAGTTCAATGGAAACATCAAGGACGCAATGTAAAATTAGTATGAGTTCATTTAAATGTGGTGTAACAATTTCTTTTTTTTGGTGGGGAGGGGGCAATTCTTCACATATCTGTATATCTTTGCCATACAAAGTAAATCTGATGATGAATTGGATACTTGATCAATTTTAGTGGTTCAATGATCAATGACAGCTTTAGGCTGATGACCCGTTCAACTTTAGTGGTGAGTGCTCCTGAGCCATGGCCAGGGAATGGTACGCACTCCTGAGACCGCGTGCTCCCAGTCCTGGTACAACGTACAAGCTCAATAACAATGTTACGCCTGTTGTGTAATGTCCAGTAAAATTAGAAAACGTGGAAATTACAAGATTAGCAATATGCTGATCGTCATGTACATTGGGTTCTTGGTTGATCCATCTTCAGCTATAAAGATTTAAAACGCCATTGTCAGCAATTATCTGGTGTGGTATTTCAAACCCTGGTGCCTGGTTTGTATGAATATGCATTAAAAATTGCCGTTCTCGTCACAGGTTGGTAGCCAGTGGATCCGATGATGTGCAAGTGATAATCTGGGATCCGTTTTTACATAAAGCTGTTACTACCGTGAGAACGGGACACCAAGGAAATATCTTCTCCGTAAAGGTAATATTATTGCTACAAAATGGCCCTTGTAGTTTCTGCCGCACAATATCAAATTACCGGAAAAATATTCAAATGATTATTTGTAGTAGAAAGTCATGTAGATGTTCAGTGTAGTGTATTCTATAATAATGCAATATAGAGCTTATATATTCTGGCAGAAAAAGTAAACATGTAACCTGTATTTTTATTTTTTAAACTAATAGTTTTTGATATTACTCACCCATGACAGACTTTCATTTGCAGTTTTTGCCCAATTCCAATGACTCAATTGTGGTAACTGGAGCAGCAGATTGTAAAATAAGAGTCCATGACATCAATGCTGCAACAGATGCTACCTTAACCCATGTGTTTAGTTGTCATGCTGGGCGAGTAAAAAGACTTGCCACAGCTCCTAACATACCTTTCATGTTCTGGAGTGCTGCAGAGGATGGAACTATTATGTGAGCACTCACTGAGCAGTCTTTCATAGCGATAATGTTCTTTTTGAAATTCTTTAAGCCGTAACTGGTAATTTTTTTGGTTTAATGATAAGTAATCATAGTTTTCTGTGTTCTTTTCAGGCAATTCGATTTGAGATCTCCAGATAGTGCCTGTAGTGGTAATCCACGCAATGTGTTGGTCAATTTGAATGCTCATCTAGGTCCTCATGCCGAGGCTAAATGCCTAGCTATCAATCCCATGAGACCAGAACAATTAGCAGTGGGTGCCAATGATGCTTATGTACGGATTTATGATAGACGTATGTTATCCTGCAAAAGTATAAAGTTTCCAACTGACAGTAATTCAAGGTAATTTTCACGTCTACATTATTTATATTGTTACTTCAGCAGCAAGTGCTCATGTGGTATATCTTCCAACCGATTTTCGGTGTAAATTGTAAATGCAACAATGGTGTGGTGGTGGTGATATACAAATTCTTTGGTTTTCTTAATTTCAATTAATGAACTACCAAGTAGGTAAAAAGCCATTTAAAATTGAATTTATCTCCAGGCGACATATGGAAATTAAACAATCAAGTCGAGAAAATGAACATTTCTTTCAAATGTTACCGGTGCAATTTTCTAGCATACGTGATAATATATATATGTGTATTAGGTTACCCTGGGAAAGACCAGTGTTAGACCCAGAAGCTTATACAGGCGATGATTATGATTTACCAGAAAGCAGCGTTCAGTATTATGTAGCAGGTACAGACATCTAAAGCGTGAAGACAGTTCTCTTGCAGTCTCGTTAAGTGATGCTGCTTTATCTATTTCAATGAATGTGTTAAAAACAATTCACTTCATTTTCAGCATGAAAAATGTACAGTGTTTGAAACTTTTCAAAATTTTGTCATGATTTATAATCTATTTAATCTAAGTAAGTGCAGTCATGAATTAAAGAGGTGAAAATATTCAATTGAAATATGTAATAAAGCAGCTATCTGTTTCGTTCCCATACATCCTGCTGCATCTTATTTTGTCTGGTCTACCTGCTATATGGTATAATTGCCTCAGCATACAGGTTGTTACCCATTTCTTTTTATGTATTTGCATGCCTAGATCACCATGGGAACGGCAAAATCTGCTTCAAACGCTATTTTCAGCCGAAGAATTTAATTTACCTCAAAACGCAGTCAATTATTATGTAGCAGGTACTACTTTCAGTGAAATTTTTTGTGCTTCACTCGGGTAATTTGTGTTTCGGCATGACCAAAGTCACGAGAGTTGTCACGTTTAACATGCTCAATCCAGGTAGTAATTAATGCTTAGGATAGCCTGTTGCTTTCTATATTCCTTTCTTTTCTGGTAGGTCACACAATGTATGCATGTAAGTCTTGTGAAAGTCAGTGTGATTTTATTTTGTTTATTTATTTTGCACTCTTATCTACTTGTTTTTATTGGCTCATTTGGCATAATTGCCAAAGAGCCTACAGAATCATGAATTGTCCGTCGTCCGTCATTGTCGTCGTCATCCGGCATTGTCGTTGTCTGTGCACAGCTGCTCTGAGCACACTATTGATCATAGAGACATCATGTTTTACACACATATGCACCTATATCCTATCTCAAAGCTTAGCAAAAATGATATTGCTGTGTCCATTATTCTCAATTTTACAGCCATATTTGTTTTTGAACCTTAATCCTGGACATTCAGTTAATGATACAAACTTCATATTTGGTGGCCTTATGCACTGACATACCTTCTTTATTTTCTATAAAAATTATATTGATACCACCTATATTTCTAGTTTGGCAGACATATTTGTGATTTTTCACAGATCATATATTTCGGATTTGATCTTAGACACTTTATTTGTATCCATTTGATATTGTAACCAATATTGTCTTGGTATTTCGATAATGCCAAATGAGCTCGGGTCCATTTGGACCTATTTTTTTAGAAAAATATTAAGCTCTGCAGAAATACTTTATAATAATAATAATAATCAGTATTTAATTTACCTATGATAACAATGATAAATTTATCGGAAGCTCTACTATTGGAACATTTTCCTCGTGAACACTTGTTCGTTATCATGCTTGATATTGTTTTCTAATGCAGGTCATTTGCCACAGAAACAACCAGACTACCGAAAGCGTTATCGCACGTTAGCATCAACGTACCTGACATTCTCCCCAGATGGCGCTGAGCTTTTAGTAAACTTAGGGGGAGAACAGATATATTTATTTGATGTTAACCGAAATCGTAAACCGCAAAAATTTGATATCCCACTGGTGCCTCAATCAAGTAAACTAGTCACAGGTAAATGTTCTCTTTCGCATTAATTTCAGTTGAACTGAATTGCGAGGATGATGATGCAATATGCAATATGTTGTAATTTTACCCATTGACAATAAAAATTGAATCTCAATCTGTTTAGAAGCAGCATGTTCAATGCACACCAACGGTTTTAATCTGGGATGTAATGGCACGACTGCAAACGGTGTTACAAATGGAGTGAGCAAACATATCGCATCAGCTACGGCTCAGGCTAAATCTGCAGCAACTTGCAGCAGCAGTGGAAACACAAGGGCAAGCAAAAGGTGCCAACTACTAAGACAATACATAATTGAAAATCGGGCTTAATTGTAGTTATTACATTGAATGAACAGTGAAACCAGCCTTTTACGACCGTCGTTTGGAACCACAATTTATTATCGCAAACGACAGATGCTCTTAAAACACAAATTGTCACTTCAAAAATTAATTTAAAAATGATCACTTTAATTCAGGTCACAAATGACAGATGGGTGTCAAAGTCGGTGGTCATGAAATACAGATTTCACTGTATGTACAAGGCATACATGTATGTATGTATGTATGTACAAAAACACACTATTCTTGTCAAGCTGTATGGATTTATAAATTGATATTTCTGCATACAGGCACAAAACAGGCAAGCAGTTGCCGCCCACAGTAGATGCTATCAAAACCAGAGCCAACGCTGTATTTGAGAAGCAAAAGTATAACCAAGCCATCTTGCTGTATAATCAAGCTCTTGCCATGGCACCTGACGCTCCTGTATTATATGGCAATAGAGCGGCCGCATTTATGAAAAGATCTTGGTAGGTTGTTTCTACGATTTGTATTAAATATGCTGTGTTGAAGAAACATAACATACGATTTTGGAGTAAGAAATAAGTGATTTCATCTTTACAGGGATGGTGACATCTATGCAGCGTTGCGAGATTGTCACAGTGCTATAAAACATGACAGTGATCACCTGAAGGCTCACTTCAGATTATCAAGGTTTGTACGCTGCAAAGATTGAATAATTATCACGAAATTTATACTGAAATAATTACACATTTTGCTAATGGTTTTTGAATTCCAAATAACCGTAAACTTTTTATACTTAGGTGCTTGTACGAATTAGGGTGGACCAAGGAAGCATTGGATTGTTTAAATTATTTTAAAGCAAAGTTCCCAGATTATGCCAAGAGTCACGCATGTGAAACATTAGACAGGGACATCAAAGCAGCCATCTTTTCTAGAACAGAAACTGGTAGGAAATTCATGTTGTGAACTAGACTTGTTTGCACAGAATAAAACTTCGGCCCAGGTCGACCATAAAACTGGTCCCAATACACTCCTCCCCGGATATATCGATATCGCTAATATCGATATCCCGCTTATATTGATACTTTTTTTCCATACCAAATTAATAGACCCTCATATTAATTGTTCTGCTTATATCGATATCCCACTTATATCGATGCCATTTTCCCGCACCAAAAATATCAATATATCCTGGGACAACTATAAAAATTGAATGCAATGAATTATTTAATATCCACAGTTACAAATGATTTTTAAGTCAAATTAATTTTAAATAAGTTTTAAAACTGCCTGAAACATTCCGTGTTTAAAGTTTGGCTAAACTTATTAAGTGTGTTTTAGACGTAGATGAAAAGTCTGATGACAGAACGGGTAGCGGTATGAAGCCAGGTAGTCAGATCTCTGAACAGGAGAAATACTGGAGAACTGACGCAAACGACTACGAAGTGAGATTTTGTGGTCACTGTAACACAACCACTGATATCAAGGAAGCCAATTTCTTCGGAAGGTGTGTTAAAATGTCAAGTTAATTTGTATTCCAGCTTCCTGATATTTTCTTGTCATTTATAAATGACGCAGAAAACTACGATGACTACTTGACCCGATTAGAGGTGTATGTAGGTATGTTTTGGATAAAGCTATAATGCTTTACCAGCACAAAGTGTCTCACAAAAATTGCAGAGGGCAAATGTGCTGTCAGCTATAAAGTACGTGTATTTTGAATAGAACGGAAAGGGTACTGACTTTACTTATTAAAATAAATATGTTCTTTGGCAACATGTAACAAAACGCGAAATGTTTTTCAGCAATGGTCAGTATATTGTTGCTGGTTCAGATGACGGTTCTTTCTTTATCTGGGAGAGAAGAACAAGTAATATAGTACGGGTACTAAGAGGAGACGACTCCATAGTGAACTGTCTACAACCACACCCCACGCATTGTCTCCTAGCTACCAGTGGCATTGATCCGGTCGTCAGGTTGTGGAGTCCAAGGCCAGAGGTAAACTTCAATCTTGGTGGTCTACTGGAGATGCATTCCAGTTACACGTAGATTCAAAGTGCTGCAAAATTTCGGTTTATTTCTGCTGGATTGTGGAATTGTGGATATTGTTGCACAATATCATGTTGTTACTGAATAAAGCAATCCTCTGCTAAAAGCAATACGGTAAATGATACAAAACAAATTGTTCATTACTTGACTATGTGTTGATAAGGGGAGTTTACAAAAATTTAAGTGCATTGTGTTAACTGGCTTAACATTCTTTAATGTTATTTCAGGACGGTACTAAAGACGAGAGGGAGGTGGATAACTCGGATGATGCAGCGTCAGCCAATCAGAAACGTATGAATGCCGATCCATTAGAGGTATTCGTTTACAGAATATTGTTAATAAAAACAGGAGTGCCACACAATCTTCCCATGTTAATTTATATTTGGTAACAAGCTGTTTTACAAATCAAAGCTGCTTTATTTTTCAGTAGATTTTAATTTGCGTATCACTTTTAGAATTAATTTTCGTGATTAATCAGAGGCTGTATGTTTAATCATCGTTATATTATGTTACATTTGTTTTTTATTTATCTGTGTAGTTGTATACAAAGAGAATTTAAATTGTACTTGCAGGTGATGTTGATGAACATGGGATACAGAATCACGGGTGTAATGGATGGAGATCAGGAGGGTGAACAAGAGGGTGAAGGGGCGGTGCAGTGCAGACCTAGTTAACAAGCAATCACGATCCTCTTGTAAATACCATAACAACAGCAATATTTGCAATGTTTGTACAAGGGTATTAAACCTTCCAGTGCAATTGTGTCCACTGTCTTTTTTAAGAAAACTACACACGTACATGTTTATTGTGATGTTTAAGTAACTGATGTGTACAACCAAAGGAAGTGGAAAGTAAGTTTGTTCACTTATGTATTCTTTCTTTGTTTTGAACTCAATTAAGTTGTTCGTTACATTTGTCCGTTTACAAGAATAATTTAGCTTTGTTTCTGGAGAAAAACGGGAGCTGGTCTCTCCGAAAAAAGCTTAGGGAAATATTGATAACGTGACGTTAAACATAACAGTGGGTATGTTAACACTTGTGTATGGTCCTTAAATGAAAATACGAACTTTCTTAAAGAAATAATTGCAATCGTCATCCTGTAATGTGGGTATCTCAAATATTTAACTAAATGTCTCTTGTAACTGTAAGACATTGGAGTTATTTGGGTTTGTGATACTAGAACAAAGAAACTTGAGATCTGTGATCTAAGTTTGCACATTAACATTGTTAGTTCGAAAGTAAAAGTTCTTCCTTGATTAAATGAAATTGCCAAAAGTTTACACAGAAAAGAATGACAAGAGAGTTTAGGTGGTCTGAGGTTCACTCACGCTTTGAAGCAGCAGATTTTGACAGCACAGTTCAATAAAACTATAAATTACCGCCACCAAGAGTGATTAATAACCTCTGTTTATTAAGCGTTTATTCTTGTTGGTGTCCGGTTTACAGAAAGAATCGCAATGCTACACAGTATCCATTGTTGAGGCTTTAAACCACATCGGCCTTTAATGAGCCAGAACAATTCTCTTGGCTACCGATGTTGCACTGCATTATATAATTACGTTCGAAATATTAAATTTATGTACGCTGTGAACGGTAAAACGACCAGTGTTCATGTTGGAGCATGAAATGCGACTTGAACTTGTAGTCAAAGTTCGGAATGAAGTGTTTTAACTATCAGCCATAACTTATTCTAATTACTGTGTTACACTTAATGAAGATAACATCACAAGCACACAAAATTACATGTTTGTGATAAAAATTTGACAATTTTGTTGCAAAAGGAGTCATTTATCATTTATGTGTAACAATTTAATTTTTCTATTCAATTTACGCGTTTTCACAAAATAATTACAAATCGTGCATTATAATTTCATACACAAATGAATGTATTCTAGTATTTTCATGTATGAAATAATGATGTAAAAACTCTAGACACTTTGAATGCAGAAATTAGATTATGTGTACTATTGTTATCCGGTCCCTTGTTAAGATTATAACGAGTTGTTTAATTACACCTTTGCATATGGTAATGATAAAAAAGTGCAAATAAAATGTACAAAACTAAGTGGACGTATTTAATTTTTTTCGGCGATAACTGTCAGTGTTAAGAAAATTTCCCAGCAGGTTTTATTTACGTATTTGCTGCAAACTGGAAGCACCTTAAAATTCCAAAAACTAGTTGATCTCATTTCAATACACATGCATGTATTAAGCTTATGTTTGTTTTAGTAAAATCAATGATAATTCATAAGATTTAGATTATTATAGTAAACAAAATGAGGACCGAAGAGCAAATTTTATCACGGTCTTAGAGAAAATAGCTGTTTAGGCCCTGAAATAAGACTCGTTTAGTGTCGATTTTCCTGGAGTTTCATTTGCAATAAACAGCAAAAGATTACGATTTCTAATTTTTTACTTTTATTTTTCTTATAATAAGTCACACAATGTACGTTTTGAAACATTTTGTAACAATAAATAGACACATACACTGTCATTATGTATAAATAGATACATACAACAGAACTGGGGCCTAACTGGCGTGTTAGAAGTTAAATAACATGTAACGAGGGTAAATGTACAAATCCAGCTTAGAAATAAAGGAGAATCACGTGTCTGTTTTACTGACAAAGGAAAAAATGACCCACAGCCCAATAGAAGGCCTTCAATAGAAATTCTATGAAAGACGTTATTAAAATGATCTAATAATAATTTGAATAGAATTACAGGAGAAGATAAATTATTGTACAATTAAGTATACACGATAGCTACACAGAAAATGAAAGTGCACAGAAGCATTGGACACAAAATTAAAGAGCGTTGGTCGGGTTGGTACGGGTTTGAAAATCATGATACAATCACCGCAAGTCGCAACCAGATGGTTTGATCAAAAATTAAATGAACCTTTTAGAATTAAAAAGGAATTGATTTCTAACGTCTTCAACGAAATTGTATCATGGTCCTAACTGCAACTTTCGGCACTATTTTTATTATTAGAAACATGTTACCGTCTACTGGTTTGGGTAAATGAGTCACGTCTTGTACTTCTTACATGTATATTTTTCACTTTTCTGTCGTCAAAAATTTTGACATCCCATTAAAATGAACTGTTTCTCTAAAATATCCTAAATTTTGGCTATTGACAAAAGTCACCTGACACTAGATTATTAATTAACAACTATTTTAGTTTCAGACAATATAAAACTCGCCTAACCATTTCCCTTCACGAATGTTGCTTCGGTGAATTAAAATATTGTCCAGTGCTAAAATTTATAGAGAGAACTTTTGTCTACAACTTTTGTTACAAAAACATACACATTTTAATTTCTGTCATCATTTGAGATCAATTAGAATCTTATTGATGCAATCAAATCAATACTGATCAATATATTTGGTTGCTAGGATAAAAGTCAGCAATTTGACATTTGAGCACCACTAGCAGCATGTTGCCATGGAAATCAGCACGTCCACCATTTTCTCTTTATAAAATAGCATCAAATAAGAACAAGGAAAAGCAATCATCTTTTAAGTCTCTTAGCTTTGTGCATACAAATTTTTCATTACACTAACATTGAGTTTATAGCTATTTGGTAATAGTTTTAGGAAATTTAGGGACAAACTTGACTAGTTTCTAAACAGTCACTTCTGCAAAATCTACATTTTTGTACAAATTTTTGTTCAGTCTACATGATGCATATCATTATCATAGTTCAACATTTGTTCAATGCCCTCTTTACCGAGGTATTAACTGTCAGAAAATCAACTTTACTCTTTTATTTTTCTTCCACGTATTTCGACGGGAGTATTCAAATTTCAAGCCGATTTTACAACATCTAACACACTAAAGCCACTGATGTGCAATATCTTATGGCATTTACTGATACATTACAGAGACCAAAGTTTTTTCGTAAATTAGGTTCAGGCGAGAAACCGAATTTGGCTTAATTTATCTGTGTGATCTGTAATTGAATTTCTCATTTGCATTAAATTTAAATTTAAAGTAGTTTTAAAAAATCAAAAAGACTGTCATTGTTGTTTAAGCCTTAAGATACTGCACCATAAATTCAGAGAATCTGTTCAAGCATAAAGCTGTCTTTTGCGGTGCCATAGGGCCGGCCAACCCTGGAAGTGTTGTTGCCGAAGTAACAACGACACTACACGTGCGACGACACTACAGCGGTCTGGCTGCACAGATTTAATAGCGATAGATATTTGCTCGTAAGAAATCGGACCACAACCACATTGTATTGAATGTACTTTATATTTATGTGAATTTGTTGACATTTTCAGTACAAAGCCATCACAGTGTATGAAAACTCCTCATATTTATTATGCTCCTTAATGTTCCAGTCAATACAAAACGTGACTATTGAAATATTGTTCTTGCACTGACTCCTTGATGGGTTAACATATATTTGTTATTTTATTCAGTATTTTCTCACTTGTGAGACATTCTAATATCACATCCACTCGGCTTACTTCATCAACATAGCACACATGCATGTTGTAAACACGGAACCTCCTTGATTGGTTCTCACTTCTTTTTTTTTATAAAAGTATGGATCTTTCTCGACTGCATGGACATTTACATGTAATTTTCTAAAACATTGAGGCTGTTTGGTTTTTTTAAACACAACATCCTGTGTCACTGCCTTAGTTCCGTGCGTCACAGCATTTTTTAATCACATAAAAGACTAGCACTCAGTATCTTCATGTTCTACATAAGCATTCGGTAATAATACAGCCCCATGTCCTTCATCGTATATAACGTTGGAATAATCACCATATGCGGATCCACTAAATATTGCCGCCTCCAGGCTGCGCTCATCCACACTATGTGGAGACTTTTGTAAATGTCCCTTTTTCTGTTGTTGTTGTTGCTGTTGCTGATGTTGTTGCTGATGATGATGCTGTTGCTGATGTTGTGGTTGTGATTGCTGTTGATGATGCCTAGGTTTCCATATAGGTGAACCTAATGGGTCTTTAACGGGCAAGTTTGAGTTGGAATTATAGTTTTCGGGGCGGTTACTGGCATGTAGTAATTTAGCACCCCGGTCACTGGATAGGGTGGACTGAGATCCGGATGGATATCCATCCAGACTGTCTCCACTTCCACCTGCTAACTCCACATTGAGATCACTATATGTGCGACTACGAGTCCTAAAATCTCCGTTGGTATCAGCAGAAGCATTGACCCTATCGTCCATGTCCATAGAATGTCGAACTAAATCACTTTTCAACTGCTTGCCACGCCCTTTCTTATCCATAGTCCAAGAACCTCCCATCTTTTGGGCAGCTGGCAAGTTATCCGGCCTTTTCGTCCCATGCTGTGCCAACATGGGACCAGTTTGCATTAAAAAATGCTGCTGCTGTTGAAGTGGTAAACTTTTTTGTTGTTGTAATTGCTGTTGCTGCATTTGCTGTTGCTGTTTGTTCTTATTCTGAACGTGTACTCGGGTGGTCGGCAGTGACATACGACGAACGCTTTCACGTATAATGTTGCGTATGGTCTTCATAAAGTCATTCTTGGCACCAAGAGAACTGAAATTACAATACAAGAGGTAAGAATGTGGTACTACACACAGGTTCATTAGGTATTATTACAGTTTGTAGGTAATTTATCATTTGTTTTCATAATTGAACAAGTTTAGAATTGTCAGTTTAATTTCTAAAGCATTCTAAACTATTTCAAAGAATAACATTAGCTACAGTATATTATCCCTACAAATGTTAAAAATTGACCTTGACTCTTTTAACGAATTAAGTTCGAAAATTGTTTTGTGAAAATGTGTTAACAGATGTCATGTTAGTGATGGTATCGCATGGAGTGAAAATAATTAAACAATCTACATTTTCATGACAAACTAAGAGGGTGACGCAAAAAAAGTATTCTAAATTTCACTCCTAACTTTGTTTATTAAACTAAAAGCGCAATGCATATACATAAACACTCTTTCACTGCTTACTTGGATTCGTTATTGCCTTGATCTTGACAGATCAAATTATTTTTGTGATCAAACCTAAATAAAACAAAGATTTTTACCCTACTTTTCTGTAAATGAAGTTTCAAGGCAAGCTCACTCATGAATATCAATAAAGTATGAAATACATAATAAAACTTATGTGTACAGACTTAATCAAGAAAGTAATTATAACGGTTTTAAAAAACAATGCAAATAAAATATCGCCAGAAAAGCAAAGGTGTACCTGGCAAGTTGGAAAATTTTCTCGGGACGACCCTCGGTCTCGGACTTGCAGTGGACGAGTTCCCAGAAGCCGTGATGATGAGTATCGTGGGTCATGCTGCTACGCACCTGCAGCTGATCGACTGGAACGACCGTCTGGTAACGCATCGTGTCACCAGACTCCGGACTAGATTGTTGCTTGTTACCCTGTGGCTGGAAAATTGTAGTAAATACAGGTGAAACCGGGAGTCAGATCGAAGAAAGAAAATATTTCAAAGAAAGAAAAACATATGGACTTTCTTTGGTAAAAGGCAGCATATATTACTTATTGTGAATGGTTTTCTACTATACATTTCTAAATCACTTGAACATGCTTTTCAATGTGCAAATCTTGAAGATTAAATTGAATTCTCTTGACAGCAATTAATAAACTGTAAAATGTAATGATCATTGAGAAAATACATTACCTTGGGTTTTTTCTTTCCTTTGATACGTTCCTGAGCCAGCAGGACCACACCAGACTTGAACACAAACAGTGTACAGACCAGATCTATTCCTTTCTTTAACTTTCCAATTTCATCTAATGCATTCAACCAAGACACTGTTCCATACATTTGCAAGTCCCCTACGTTGAGATCAATGCCCTGCAAAGAAATACAAGAATCTTTAAGACTTGTAATAAAATTTTTAAGGCTTTTATAATTAAAATGGATTGGAATAGTATTTTCTTGGCGAAATAATGTTTGAGTATAAGATTATTCCTTGCAATTTTCATTATTTTCTCTCTTTGGTCGAAGGAATTTGCCTTTGAAACTCAAAGCATTGGAAAGCATTGTTTGGTTTCTTTCCTTTACAGTTTCTAATGACAGGTGGTTATTTCACCTATGATGTTACATTTTTATTTTGACTAATGCTTCATTTGAAGATATACTATTATGATAAATTGCTGTACCCTTTTTTGTGGGTTGTAGTCTCTGTACTGTTTGATGAGATCATCAAAAATGCTGCCGTATTCTTCATAAATCTTCTGCATCTCATTGATATGTTCTGCAACAGCCTCCATGCCGCGTAATGCCTCTGTAAAATAACATGGGATATATATTGATTACTTCCTTGAACATACTTAGTTTCTGTCTATTACTCTCTGTGTGGGCTCTCTAATGTTCTGTAAGCTCAAGATGTCTTTTATGTGCTTATTGAGGGAGAGTTCATTTATCCCTCACCACAAGGAAATTTGTTGATATAATAACTGAATTGGTGAAAATAATGCGAAATTTACAATTTCAAATAGTGTGTCTGTGTATCTCTATTTATGGATCCGTATCTTGAGAAAACGCATTTACCTGATAAATGGTGATGCTCATCAGTATGTGGATCAGTTAGATATTTGAGTTGTTGTAATAGAAGTGGATATTTGAGTATTCTCTGTATGGGTTTGATGAGGTATGATTCTAGTGTGGCCGAATGCTGCTGTTTAGGGTTCCGTGCCCGTAGAAATTCTCTCAATTCTGGATTTATATCTGAAAATTAAAAAACGATTAAATAAAATATACTAACTGTGAGCGCAGAGATCAATCACTGCTGATCTGCACTGAACTGTCAGTGGGCATATGCAGCACAACCAGCACAATTGCGCAAAGTATGCAGATTTAAAACGACATTTATTGGCCTCACTGTAAAAAAGTCAGCGATTAACGTTAGAGTTGACGTTAACGTTATTGCAAATTTCTAATGCTTCGAAAATTTCAGCACAAATGTGTGCATATAATTCACGACGTAAAAATGGAAACGAATATGAATTCAGAAATCCCACTACGAATCCCAAGAAATACACATTAATATCCTAAGTGGTCATGTTTCTCACTTCAATTTTGTCTGTACATTTACTATTTTTCTCTTATGCTGTTTAGTCATGAATCTGACACTCTGAACCCTGCAGGATTTTATCTGTAGCATGTTCGTTTATCATGACGCACCCGATCTGGACATTTAATGTCAACTCGGTACTGTCCACTAGGTCACTTATTACATCTTTCAATAAAGTCAGAGTTCCATACGTTAACTTACAGATATGAAGATAGATATATGCGTCTTTGGAATTGCTTCAAAGCCCGAATAATCAGGAATCAACATGAAATACATTCCCCGTCAAAATGATATATGGTGTACTATGCGATGGGATTAGTTTCACTCATTTTTCACTGATATGCTATATATAGGATTTGTCAATATGTCTATGTGACAGTTCCTGATTTAGAGCTCTATCTTTAATTATGTTTTTCCTTTCCTAAGAAATGCATCACATCTTTGTAATTCCGTATAATCTTCTGAGACATGATGTTTTAGTATATCTTATTTTTTTCGGATCTTTAATTAAGTATACGACTGGTTTCATTATCTCTTAATCTTTTCTTTAACGTCTGCATAAAGCAAAACCAATGTTGGTAAATTTCCATGTCACGACAGCATTCAGAACAAGAGCTTATTGTGACAAAATCAATTAATTAAGCCGGGCCCGTAGGGACCCGGCTTAGACACACGGACGAAGACTGCAGGCAGTTTGGTTTGTATCTCGGGAAC
>JBCAUI010381623.1:0-14589 GCA_038406195.1 Haplosyllis anthogorgicola | reverse complement strand
TTTTAAGTGAAATTCCAGGTACAATATTCTTTTTTTATTAATGTGGCCTCTAAATATCTTTGGGTAAAATGCTTACATTTAACAAGCCACTGCTTTTGAGAGGCCACATGGCATTTACCGCCAACATGTGGGTTTGTCTCCTTTTTTCTTACAGATAACTCATTAGAATTGTTACCGCTTTGTAACGCCACCTGTCATTTACGACCAATTTACGTTGTAAGTAAGGGTGGCCCTCAAAGCAGGTTCTACTGTACTGCACAACCATAAGAAGATTATTTGCAGCTCTGCGGGGCCGCATTGTCCTAGTCTCGTTTTTGAGTCAAACGTCCAAAATGGAGAACACTCGTGACAACTTTAACAAAATACTAGAAAGAATTTTTTTTTACATATTTACCTGTTCTATGTGATCCAATGAGATGTCGGGTTTGCTGGGCACGTGGCGAGATTTGGACGGAGTGTCTGTGGCGAGACTGTCGTTTATGTCACTGAACGGAAGCTTCTCGTTCTAGAAGATAACAAAATGCAATGTTTAAGAACTGGAAAACAAGTGGAAAACGACTGTTTTAGCCAACTAGACAAATAAACTTGGTATGGACTTGTGCAAGACCAACCAATGGGGAAATCTTCACCAATATTTGTGACAATCAGTCATTAATACACATTCTTTCTACCAATGCAATGACGTAATTTCAAATTAACCTGTAACGTTGTATCACATGTATCGTCTGTGTCTATATGCGCTTCTACCTTCACATCCACCAGCCTCAGACCCCCAGGACCTCCGTGCACCGGTGTCTTCTGGTCCTCGTGGCTGCTGTCTAGAATCTCTTTTGCTTTACCTAACATTTCTTCGAACCTAATATAGGGGCCACAATTTAATACTATAAATGTCATTTCTAGGAAATCTCCAGAATAAATCAGAAATGATGCATAACTGACCACCCCATAAACGTTCAAGTACCCTGACACTACATTTGAGAGGGTACTCCAGTTATACGGGTTCAGGGTTCCCACTTTCTGGCATTGACAAAATTCCAGGGTTTTCCCAGGATTTTAAAGTGAATTCCAGGTATAATATCTTGACAGTGTGATTGAACTGATAGAGCATTGTAAGCAGGGAGGCCTTCCCCTGACATAGAGCTGACTTACATTCTATCCAGGAAAGCCTTAAAAACTAGTAAAATTGAAAAATGTATGTAACTGTCCATGGTACTGTCATTTTTTCCACAGTACCTATGATTTTTCCAGGATTTTTAATAAAATTGTCAAATTCCAGTACTTTCCCAGGATTGGAAAACCTAGTGTCTTTTTTCCAGGTTTTCCAGGAGTAGTGGGAACCCTGCGGGTAGTTTGAATGTAAAATACGGGTAGTTTGAATGTAAATTTAAGGTGCCATTATAAAAGGCGTTCTACTGTAGTTTGTCTCAAAAATGTATTATGCTCAACTGTGTACCTCTATGCAACTCCAATGAAATAATGTGACAAAGTAGCATTACAAATGAACGCGCAACTGCTTACCTGTCGCCGACTATCATGACGGAATCCTCTGAGGGTTGTGATGTATTTAACAGAGAACTACAGCTTGTCTCATCCGACATGTGACTTGGTGCTGCAACCTGCAACAAAACAGTGAATTTCCTAGAATGACTCTTGGTATGATTGTGTTGTTTGTGAGTAACCTTAACCCTAACTCCGTAGTTGTGATGTCCACATGAATAAGCTAAGAAGCTTCAGGCATGTATTGATAATGTGTGGCCAGCATGAGGCTAACATGCTGACTGGTGTGCACACAGACTTGCAAAGAACTCACACGGTTTGACCTCAGCTGCACACACGATTTCAACGCAGTCACCTGTGCTGTGCAGATTTAAAATTGCATTATTAACCTGATAAATAACTTAGAATCTCCCAACCACTCTCACCTTTTCCACGCTCTGAAACATCTTGTCAAACTTCTCATGAATATTCATAGAATCCTCTGATGACGACAGTATCTCCCCCTGGTGGTAGACAGTGGAACTCGGCCTCAGCACAGGTGTCGCTGCATTAGAAGCGACAATCATCTCACGTGACGAGTCATGAAGATTCGGTTTTTCCGTCAGAACGTTTCGCTTGGCCTTGTCTGATTTTGGGGTGGATCTGTCTTGCGCCGTTAGCTTGTCACCAAAATGCTCCATGACGACAGGACTGTTGCTATTCAGTGAGTCATGAGCACCTTGTTTTTGAGGCTGAGACAAAATGAAAGATAAAACGAACACATGTATGCAATTAAATGTACCAATAATCTTAATAGTAATACCAATAATGTACCAATTTGTAATTAGAAGAACTGCTGATTGAAATACATGTACCAGGCAATGCTTTTACAGGCTCTACTTCACTGTGGTATAGGCTAAAATTTGCATATGTTTATCTGCGAACTTGCCAAATGCTTGTACTTCACTGCAAATATCTGGAGGAAGTGTACGAATTCGTTTCTGGCGTAGGCAAACAAAAAAAGTCTGTAAATGTATATTATCAATGTCTACCGCAACAAACCTTGCAACTTTACTTCCAGTTGTATTTGTGATTACATCATAAATGTTACCTGTGTATTTGTAGTGGGGTCTGGAAGTGTTTTGGCCACAGATAAACCACTTGTATTATTGCATGATGCAGAGTTTTCTTGCATAGTTGCTTTGCACATCTTTTCTGGAGACGGGGCCATGTTCCTCTCCCCTAACACCTGTTATGTGAAAAATTACCATTAGAACCAATAATCTATTAAATCCCTTTAATTACTTTCAATATTTCAAGACAAGTTGGAAGTACTTTGCAACTTTCCGTTTCTCTGTGGTATCAATAGTGTGCTCAGGGTGACTCTGTGCAGACAACACCAAAGACCGTTCATGATTCTACTGACTTACACGGCATGTCTTCATAAACTAACTGCACGCAAGCATGCATGCATTGAGCTTCCTGTGAGCGTTAGCCTTATCGACTTAACATTACAACGTTAAAGGCCGGTACGTTTAGTTTATGAAGATGTGTCATGTATGCCAAATCAGCTAAAAATGGTGCATTTTGAATAATTAGCAAGTACAGTCGGACCTCTCTTGAGCGATACCTAACTTTTGCTTCCCAACGCAGGTCCTACTGTATAATAAATAAATGAAACAAGACACTCACAGTTTTACGTGATTTTGAAGGTGACATCACGACGTTCTGTTTGACGTGCAACACACGTGGATCAACGGGTGCACTGTCCGAACGTGACATCACGAGGGGAATTACAGCACAGTCCACTGAACCTGAAATACACATTTGTAACTCTTATTACTCTTTTTAAATGAGGCATTGAAATAAACATCACCTTATGTAGAACAGAAAATCATCTTTTTTCCTACTCTAACATCACCAGTGTATGTATTATAAGTAAAAGCTGTGCGTTGTCTAAAACATGCAACACTTGGATTTCTCCAGTAAAACCCGAATTATATAAAACCAGAGAACCCCCGCTGGCAAGCCAGCTCATTCACCCGGCCCACGAGACTGCAGTACAGACCTTCAGAAACCCTTGGAAGAGGAAATTCATGGAGGTAGGAGAATCCTCATTGAAGACGGCCGAGAGTTGCCGAGGTATTCCCGGTAGCCACCATTTTCTGACTATTTTATAAGCAAGGGTTGTGAATACTTTTTGCAATATAAAAATAGCCCGTGTGTTGTTCAAAGAACACCTAGATACAGACCTGGACTGGTGGATACTGTAGCAAGATCAGCCGGTTCGACAATAGGAACGCGCTTCCTTCTTTGCCCGTTCTCCTTGTCATCGTCTTCATCAAACGGCTTCCTGTAAAAAAAGACAAACACATTGGTCAACATTCGGCTTAAAACAAATTACAGTAGACATCATTTTGTAAGGCCACCCGTTTGAGAGGTCATTTCTGATAAGCATTTCTTTTTATATTTCACAGTCTTTTACTGTTATTCAGTAGTGAGATCACTCCCCTTTTACAGTCAGTATGCGTTCAAAAAATCAGTGGCCACTCAAAAGGATGTTTCCTCTGCTATCAAACTACAGTTTACTACATTTTCATGGTCATTATTAAAAGGCACTTTTTATGCCAAAATCTGCATTTTCTACTTAAATATGATTAGTTGACTTGCACTTTGCTTTTCAAAAGCTTTTCTGAGCTAAGTGGGTTGCACTGAATTTAACAACCAGAAGGTTCTTACACCTTCTTTACTTGTGTTAATTTTTGTTGGTTAACACGTGCCAAAAAATCCATTTGTAATTTTCTCGTCGAATCTGTATTATCTGTATTCAAACAGATGAAGACCACGAAAAAGTTTCCCCTACCTTGTGTTCAAGTAACTGAGAGGCTGAAGTAAAATCGGTTTGACTGTGGGCGGAGTTGCACCAACACATGGCACAATAGGTTCCGCACTACCTGGCTCAGTATCCGCTTCACTCACGGAATCATCTTCTAGTTGAACCACCTTCATGTGTACTTTATTCTACAAATTTAATTGCGATGATTAGTACAGTGCAAATGTATTTTACGACCGTCAAATTTTAAGACCACCTGTTATTTATGACCAACAC
This sequence comes from Haplosyllis anthogorgicola, assembly GCA_038406195.1. Classification (NCBI taxonomy): domain Eukaryota; kingdom Metazoa; phylum Annelida; class Polychaeta; order Phyllodocida; family Syllidae; genus Haplosyllis; species Haplosyllis anthogorgicola. The sequence continues at coordinate 10,004 of JBCAUI010381623.1, read as the reverse complement.
TTACAGAGCTAAAACCACAATTTTTATCTAGCTCAACCTGTACTTTAACACCAATTGTTTACGACCATAAATGGTGGTCGCAAAAGATGGTCGGTATAAGCTATTAACAAACCAAATCTAGCACAAAAGTAAAATGTGATTCATCTGATATTGGCATAGAAATATAATAAAGTTGAGCGTTTTCTTGAATTGTCAAAATTGAATGGTCTTTGAATAAGTGTAATGTAACAGTGTTTCTGCTGGAAGGCAAATACTCGAGTTCTAAATGTGGCGGAAACACTGGCAACATATTCAAATTTGCACCAAATAAATTTCCTGCGTTGTAATGGTTCAACTATGATATCCGTACCTGCACTTCTTTCATTGCAGCTTGCCTAGATTTTGTCGGAGACTTGATGACAGGATGTCTTGTAGTAATTGCACTAATCACTGGAGGTCCCACCACAACTCTGTGCATAGGTGTCGGTTTACGCACGGACAGCACACGACGGATGAGCTTCGGATCGATCAGCTTTGCTTCTGGACTTTCACGACCAGATGTGCCAAATGAAGAGGTTTTCTCTACCGTCTTGAACTGCGCCTGATCCACCGGTGTGTTTATCAGAACCTTCTCTACAGTTTTCTTCATTTTAGCCTCGTCAGATTTCGGTTCGGAAATGTTTTCGTCGCTTACTGGGCAACCACAGTATTCCTTAACCCTGCTGATGGGCGGAACCGCCATGCAATTTGCAACTGACTTAATATGTTCTGTAGAAGATTCAGGCACTTGCGCAGGCACCAAGTCTTCAGGATGCAGTAACTTGTTTGTTTGTTTTTCTACCAACTGTCCAGATTTTTGTTGTCTTATGATGGACTGGTTATCGGCAGTTAAATCTGATTTTTCGGATAGTTTCTTTGCCTGTATTGCATCTTCCTGTAAGTCTGCTTTATTTCGTACTTTCCCCAATCTAGGATCCCCTGGGGCCCCTACTGGTGCGCCACCAACTGTTTGTGGTTTGACAGGGATTTGTGTGTAGCGGGGCAATATTAGCACATTACAATATTCATAACCTGCCGAGTAGATGCTCTCAGAGTCGAGACACTTCTTCATTCTAGGATCGTAGTCTATGTCATGATGATGAACATTAAACCCATTCCGACTGTTCTCGAGTGGGATCGGCAGGATCATGTGATCTGGAAGCACGCTTGGTGGAGGTAGTAAGTTAATCAGAGACGTATTCTTAGTTTTGTCTGCAGCTATTCTATAACCATCAGCATGAGAACTTGATCTCCTTCGTACAGCTGGTACATGTAGCTGATTAGCACCAACCTTCTGACCCCCATCTGGAGTCACTATGGCGTGACTATCTTTCGTAGTTGTAGTACTGGATCGCCTGTGGCTAATTCGTGTATGACTGTTTGCCTGTTCTTCGTTGGGAGGGTGGCATTCATTCAAACTTTCAATACTCGACTGTCTGCTGGCACATCTGCTTGAAGCTGCACTGTTCTTTCGATTTTTCTCAACGATAATTCCACGCCCTTCCACAGCAGAATCTTTCAGACGTTTGTAGCTTGATCTTTGTACAGTATGACTATCAGCATTTTTCATTTGCACACTACCACGGTTTTCGTCCTGATGTGCAACAGGATAGCTAACAACGTCTTTCAGTGATTCAGCGTGTTTCATCTCGGTGTTCTGTGTCATTTCTTCGTTATTTTCGTCAGTGCTAAGCTGCTCTCTTTCACCAATGCTTTCCGGCACACATTGTGGAAGTGAGTCATCCCGTTCTATGCTCATATTCAATTCCTGACTTCTTTTATCAACTCGCGACAACTCAACCTGACCTTGCACTATTTCAGTGTCTGTTTCCACATCATCTTGTGAACCACTGTCGTCTTTGGCACTGAGGTGTATATTTGCATAGTCAATTACATCAGCTTCGTTTTTGTCGTCCATTATGTTTTCAATATTTTGCTTTTCTTTTCGTTTCACTTTCTTCATCTGCCGCATCTCATGTCTGTCGACTCGGCGAGATTTTCTCTGTTCTATGTTGTTCCTATCTCCACAGTTGATGTAAGCGATTAGTCTCTCCTCATCACTCAGACCTTTATGCGTAACGCCCTTCTTCTCCGGCACCACCGGCTTCTTTCGTTCCTCCGTGGACCACTGACTGCCCACTCTCGGCTCTCGCTTTCGTCCAAAGCTTAACTGCCGTGGTGTAACACTGGATATTTTCTCCTCACCTTTAGTTTGGCCTTGACCTTCAACCTCTTCATCATGACCTTGAATATCAGATTGGCTGCTACTGGCCTTTGATTCTAGGTCTGATACAGCTGCGGGAGAGTTTTTCTTTGTTACAGACACCCTTGATGTGTTGTCTTGGGCATTCTTCTGAAATTTAGTTGTACACTGCACAGGTGTTGGTGAAATACTTCTGACACCGGGAGGCAATAACCGGGCCAGTTCTGGTGGTAATAAACATGTAGATTCATTGTTACTTGCAGTATTCCCAGCAATGGGCTGGATTAACTTGGCCAGTGGTTGTGGAAGTCCAATAGAGCTGGTCTTTTCTTGCGCAGCGGGTTTTGCTGTTGCTGCAGTAAGGAGTGAAGCCAATGCTGGAGGCAGACTAGGACTTGGGCTTGTTTGGCTGGACGTATGTGCTGCACCTGAGGAAGGGGTGGTCTTTGATAACAGACCCGTTAACACAGGAGGCAAATTAGCATATTTGGTACTTTGATGTGAACTTGTGCAACTGGATTTTCCTTCAGTGGTATCCAGAATCCTTGTTACTTCAGGAGGCGGTGTCAATTTTGCAGTAGCAGTTGGCCTGTTACTTGTGTTTGCTTTTTGATTGGCACCAGTATCTGACTTCCCTGATGAAAAAACTGCTTCGCAGCTTGTTAGTAAATCTGTAAGTGATGCTGCTGCACCTTTATTGGCTTCAACTCCGTCTATTCTTCCACTTGGTCCAACCTGCCCTCTTGTGGTAGAACCTGGTGAAGGCCCTGCAAATCCTGCTTTCGGCGTGACATTGTTTCTCCCATGTGGCATGGTGGGAAGTAGATTCATCATACCTGGCGACAAGTCACACGTGCTCGTCATGTGCAGCGGACTGATCTGTGTCGTCGTCAGGAGACCTGCTTTAGGCGTTGATGTTGGCGTTGACGGTTTATCCACTACAGGTTTTTCTTCAGGTTTATCTTGCACTGCTTTCTCAGTATTTTTCCTCTTTGGTATTTTATACGAACCTAACGACACTTTCTTCATTGGTTCAACTGTAGGGGCTGCTGGTTTTGCAACATCTGTTTTGGAACCTTTGTTTGGCACCTTTGCTTGTTTCGTCTCATTTTTCGTTGCAGAACTTTGACGTTTCACATCTTTCAAAGCCGCGCTTGTGTTTTTCACTTCTTTCTTAAGTTTTTGCTTGGGCTTTTTATCTGCTGCATCCACTTTTGACATTTTAGTCTTTGCACTTTTCTCAGTTGCAACTAAGTCTTTTCCCTCTGGGGCAACCTTTTGTTGTGACTCATGACTTTGCACCGCTCCATCTTCCTCGTCTGAAGAATATTCATCACTGGAAGAGGAGGAGTAAATTTCCATGTACGTTCTCACCGATTTTGATAATGATTGCATCTTTACTTTTGACTCCACGACTTTGTTTTTCGTACTCGCTTTACTTGTCTGATACGCATTCGCTTTGGTACCTTCTTCTTCTTGGCTTGATTTACAACGTAACTGCATTGGGCCCGTTTTTGACTTGTCACTTATTGGTGCATTCGCATCCGTTTTAACTGATCCTGATACTTTTGTTTTATCACTGGTCTTCTTGCCAATGCCTTTTGATCTGGTTTCACGACAAACTTTTCTCGTCACTTCACTTTCTCTTGTATCCTTCGACGATCTTCTCGAGGTACTAACTTTCTCGCTAACTTTGTTCGGTTTGTTTGTGTCTTCTCCTAATGTCGCCCGAGTGTTTTTACCAGTTGACTGTTTTCTATTGTTCGTTTCTTTCAAACGGTCTGCTGTGCTTTCCACTGCATCACTAACTGTGGTGTCAACATTCAATTTAGCACCTCCTGGCGTGTCATAATCCAATCCTGGTATGTTTGTATAGATATCTGTCTTTCCCTGAGAAACCGCTGGACTTGATGTCGCAAGGCACGGACTCGCTGAGGGTGTCAATATGGGACTAGCATCTTCATTTATAACCAGTTTATCCGATGACGATGTCAAGTCACTTGGTAATGTTTCATCTGCTGCAGGGCTAACATCTAGTAACAAATCTTCTGGTACAGCTGTTGCAAATGCTGCAAAGTCACTTGGATTCCCTTCTGGTTCAGTTTTACTATCGTTATTCGCAACTCCATCTCTTTCACTACATGGAACACTTTTGCCGCTTGGTATTTCATGTGTGCTTGTTGGTTCAGAATGTAAAGCATTATTCGTGGCTTTACCATCACTGTTTAAAACATCTTCTGTTTGAACATCAGGACTACCGCTTGGTGCCTCATCAGCGATTATTAGTTCACTTTGTACGTTTTCACTTGGTGTCTTTTCCGCAGTAATTGCTGCTTGTTTAACGTTAACATCTTTACCCAGAATACCGTCACCGCCTTCATCACTGAAAATACTGTCCTCATTTGACACGACTGGTTTCAACTTTTCACTCAATGGTGCATCATTGTCTTCAACTTTTGCAGCATCTTTTATCAATTTCACTTCATCTTTAGCTTTGGGTAAAATTTCAGACAATTCCAATTTCCTTCGTTTATTTTGCACTGTGTTACTTTTTGAACCGACATTTTGTCTTTGATTCCGTGTAACCATAGTTGATGACTTAGATAACTGGCTCAAAGGCACATTGTCACTATCTTCTGCATCGCTTTGGCTGGAATTTGTGCGACCATTACTCTCCGACGCACTATCCGAACGTAACACTCTTTTTCTTGCTTGATTAAGGTTAAAAGTTCGCCTCCTTGCATGCTGCACGACCTTTCCCTCACTCTCCTCTGTGGAATCTCCACTGTCACTACCGAGACTAGCTTTCTGTGTAGTATCTTGAGCTTTTGGACTTGAACGTTTAGGACCTCCCAGCAACTTTTTATTTAGTTGCACACTCTGTGTTTGTGATTCTGATTCATCCTCTTCTTCACTACTATCACTATCTTTGCGTGCAATGTCTTGAGCTTTCTGACTTCCATGCTTCGGACCACTTTGCACCTTTGTGTTGACTTGTGCCACTTTCTTGTTTTCATCAGTGTCTTCTGTCTCCAATTCAGACGTTTCGCCATCATCATCTTCACCGATAGATGACGCGTCTGAGTCCTCGGTTGACTCTGGATCCTGTGTTGTTGTTATTGTGCTTTCGTCCGGACTACTGCTGAACAGCACCGGCGCACTTGCAGCTGTCGTGGATGCATAAAGTTTTCTGTACCTTTCCAACCTGCAATGTTAAGTGAATATAAAGTAAATCAGGTCGTTGGCCATTCTTTTCAATGTTGTGTTGTGACGCACTAAACTTCGAAGGAAAATTGTGTATAAACTTTTGGCTTATTTTTTATAATCATTTGGATTACATTATGGTCAGGATTTTCAAAGTGCGGCGATCGGAAAAAAAATAAAAATAAAAATTGAACTTGGTCTCTAAAAAGCAAAACTGTTCATAAAAATGAATAAAATTAATATTTTTCTCGATCGACTTTTAACGGATCAATGTCTGACAGCTTGAAGACTACCATATTTTGCTGCGCATATTGTGTTTCATCTACCATATGAGGTTGTTTTTTTTGAAATCCCGAAGTGCGGCGGGTAATGTAATCCAAACAATTAAATAAAAAACGCCTTATATGGAAAAGTCCATGAATCACTTCAGGTGGTGCGGCAGACAAATAGATGAGACACACGACAGAGCAAACATAAGCAAGGGGGTTAAAGTCCTGTGTCTTGTCCTGAAATCAAGAAATAGCTGGTTCTTCTTCTCATTGGGGAAGTGCCAGGGTAACCACCAAATACACTTGTCCCCAGATATATCGATTTCGCTTACATCGATAAAAAATCCAGCGCCAAATTTCTTCCATTGACCTCAATGTTAATTGTTACACTTATATCGATACTCTTTCCCCGCTTATATCGATGTTTTTCCCGCATCAAAAATATCGATATATCCGGGGACGAGTGTAGATATTTAAGTTTTTTGAGGCCTTTCTTTTAAAAGTTTTTTTTTGGACCAAGCTACGAAGATACATTTGTGGGGCCATTGATTACCCCTGTTTCGGACTTTGTGTAACCCTCTCCATGGGTTTTATTACACCAGTTTGACTCACTTGAGTTTGAGCTGCTTTATCTCCTTGTTTTTCTGCTTGAGTTGCTCCTTGGCAAGAGTGTTCACCTTGGTTAGTTTACATTGTAGCGAAGTTTTCTGTTCCACAAGTTTACACTGTAGCGAAGTATTCTCCTGCAGCAGCTGCCGGTTCTCGATTCGGAGTCTTTCCATTTCCTCGCGTATCAGCTGTTCTGCCTGACAAATTGATTAGAACCATGGTTCAATCTAATCGAAAATGCAAGCATGCTGCATCGATAAATTAGACCGTATCACAGCTGCCTAAAGTGGCAGGAAAGTGTGGTGTTTGAGGTATTTTGTATGATCTGGATAACTTTGTAGGCATTAAAGAGGTTTTGGAAAGCCTCCATTACTACACTCCTTGGTACAAATCCAGGGTTGCTTGCAGCATAATCTAGTTTTTGAATCGGGTTTGCCAGAAGCAGACCAAGGTACTCACGATAACTTAAAACAAAAATGCCCATTTTCATTTTTTTAACTCAGTAACAGTTGCATTTCAATTCACTGTGACTCGAAGAAGGAATGAGAATGTTGTTTTGTGCTTTAGGGCAATCTGAGGGAAATCTTGGGTTGTCGACGACAATTTTAAGTCGAAATTTTACCTGGAGTTGTCACTAATTCCAATCCGAATGTCATTGGCTTTTAAGAATAAGGGGATGGGTACGTATGTGTAAGAGTTAGGGGTTTAAGTGAAAAAGATGAAAGTTTTGAAAAACATTGGAAGTACAATCGACAAGCTGAACTATTGGAAACGACAAATGCCACCTGTATTTGTCTAATTTCCTGCAAAAAAAATGATCGATTCAGATCAATAATCACGACCAGACAAACAACACCTTGAATATGAAATATTCTAATATTTATCTCGTCTTGAGGTAACGTATAAAAGTGGCCATTACACACCCATAGATCAGTGTAGCTGTTACTTTCTGTACTGTATACCAATTTATGAGGGTTCCTTTGCCAATTTTTACAAAGAATTTGTTTCTGTAATGCATACCAATGTATTGAGTAAAGAATGTTTTAAGATGTTGCAATTTATATTATACATAAGTTTTGTTATTACCGCCCGCGTATGCGGGAAGGTAATGTTTTCAGTCGTGTCTGTCTGGGCTATAACTTTTGAACCGTTTGACCTAGAAACTTCATTTTTTGGTATGTTGGTACATCTTCATAATATCTAGGTCAAGTTTGAGTATCAAGGTCATTGGGTCAAGTTCAATGTAACAGCAATAAAAAGTGTCAAAATTTTTAGTGCTGTCTACTAATATCACGTTATGATGTTTGTGACAAGTAAATGGGGTCAAGGTCAAAATATAGGTCAAGGTCATTTGAAGACCAAATTTCTAGATTTTTGTAATTTTTCAAGTTTTAATAGGTATTTGCATTTTAGTAACTATTTGCATTTTAATGACTATTTGCAAAGCGGGCGGTTCGGCCTTTGATTCGAAGGCATTCTTGTTTGAAGTTATCGAAACATTTTTCCACTGATTACCGAGGGATCACTTTGTTGTAATTTTAATGCCCTTTGGGCGTGGTTGCATGAATACAAACAGTATTTTAACATAGCCCTCATAGAGGTTGTATATGACAGGTTTCACCGTGTCAGTCGTCATCTTTACCTGAAGTTTTTTATTTTCCTGTTTGAGCTGCTCTAGTTCTTTCTGCAGGTTCTTCATCTTGCCGGCAGGACTAGCGGTGGTTGATGTAACAGGTGTTGCAGAGGGAGACGTCTTGACCTGCGAGTACATATAAATCCATTTCAGCAACACAATACAGTTGGAGCTCTTTAGACACCAAACTATTTCAAAACAAAAATGTCGTGTGCAACAAACATAAAATAATGGCAGATCTCACCCAAAAATTCGTACAAGAGGTGGCGGGATCGGTGAAAATGGGTGTCTTCAAAGGGAGGTCCCATATTTATCTGTCTCAGTAAGGTAATTAAGAGTATTTCATTCCGTACTTTATGCAGATCAAATGTACGGTATTGTGCAAAAATGTTCAATTATTACATTTTTAACTGGCCCCCGAGTCAACTTTGAGGAGGTTCAGCTGACCCCTAGGAAACTGGACCTCTTTGACGCCAGAATCACCCTTGTACACTTGTACGATTTAACTACTGAAAGTTGCCGTCATGTAATTTCTGGTCTCAAAATCAAAATGGCAGATAAGTCTAGATGACCCTACGAACTACGATCCCTTCCCAGTTGACACTAGTAAAGTGTTAAATACAGTAAAAATCATTTATGACGACCATTTAGGACTAATGTCTGTGATTGTAAACTACAGGTGATCCTAAAATGCATGTTCATGTAACTGGGAATAGTATCCAGTCACAAGATAGGTGGTCGTAAAATACGGGTTTCAGTATACATTTTTAAGTGGTAGCCCAAATCATATTTCCCGATCCTTGACAATTTCTACCTGTCTTGCTCTTTTCTTCACCTCAGGTTCATCAGGAGTATATAATCCCGCCTTCAGTCCGTCTCTCAGTTCTCTTAGACTACCTGCAATGAGTAAAACACAATCGGTTAGTTTTTTGCTCTTGATGTGTTTACAGGTGACAAACAATTCGGTTGTCAGCCGTGGTTTACAACCATAGGCCTGGAAATGAATGCAAATGACTTGCAGGTACCAGTGTAACATCATTTAACGCTTGGAGCAGAAAGTAAACTTAAATCTTCAATCTGTTGTTTCTGTGATGTATTTTCACGGGCATTAATGTCGCATGGAGAAATTGGAAGATATTCAAGTATTAAAACTATAACTATATTAGTTATAGTTTGAATATCTTCCAATTTCTCCATACGACATCAATGCCCGTGTGTATTTTACAGTTTTGTACGCCCATCTCAGCAAGTTATCTATTGCACAACATGAAATCTTGTTCTTATGTTTTTTGGCAAAGAACAAACATGCAGGTCTAATATCTAATGGACACACAGTTAACATAGTGTCCTTGCCCTACATAATATCACATAAGACAACAAAAAGTGGCAACTAAAAACCTTTTTGTCGACGTCCCGCCATCTTTTCAAAATACTGCACTGCGCATGTCCGGAACAGGGTGTGGGCAGCTCGGCCTTTTGCTGCTCGGCCCCGGGATTTTCGGCCTCATTTAAAGGGCCTCGGGAATTTCCCTTGAAAAAGTTATTTTGCCAATATATGTAGAGAGGGGACCCAGTTTTGGGACACCAAAAATTCAAACCGCAAAATACCTTACACTATTGCTCGTAGGTTTGATTTAAACATACATATCCAATGCTTAGCAACCTGCGCAAATAGTCCAAGGTTGATTTTTACCGCAACACAATATTTCTTTATTTTACAAAATCTTTTCTAATTTTTTGGCAGACCCAATTTTGGGATACCCCATCTAGTTTTTGGACACCCAGTTCCGGGACGCATAATAATTCATACAAAAACTTTAAATTTTATTGTCTATCGAATGAAATTCAATAAGACTATGTGGTCATCCACCTGAAAAACTAGCCATCCAGTCATCCTACTTTAGGGTTGGGGTGGGGTAGGGGTAGCAGTGAAGCACCAGTCATAAGCCCTTATATAGTATTTGAAAAGGGTGGGGGTGGTGGTAGGGTGGGGGTAGGGGTGGTGGTGGGGGTGGGAGTGGTGGTAGGGGTGGGGGGTAGGGGTGGGGGTAGGGGTGGTGGTAGGAGT
>JBCAUI010381512.1:0-14589 GCA_038406195.1 Haplosyllis anthogorgicola | reverse complement strand
TACTGCAGGTGTAAACAAGCAGCAAACAAGCGGGTCAGTACCGGGCTCAATCTGTTGCAAGCCCAGATGTAATACAGTACACATGTCTGATCACACCAAGGTGAAAAAGTGGTACCTATCAAACGCACGGTGAGAATAGTCGGTACCAGCCCTTTATGGAAGTTAACCATTTTCTTGTCATCTCATAGTAATATTTCATACCAAGATTGGATGAGATCTGTCAGGGGTTGTAGCTGTAAGCCACCTCAGAAAACCGAGGGTTCTTAAAGTGACATATTAAAGTGGAATGGTCATTTACAGTGATCATGTGGTGTATTGAATTATGTCATAAGATTGTGACTAAGGCCTGATGAAGTTACCATACATTTTTTTGGACCAGGGTTCATCTACCTATTCCACCAATAGGGGTTGTTAAACATGAAATTTTTGGTTTTGGAAGTGTTTTTTCTTTTCTGATGGTTATCATCAGTTAGTCTTGTCGAAATTTATTCAGGAGACTACAATACTCTTTGATTGGAAACTTAGTGACATGAAGATGAAGACGTCACGATGAGCTCTTATCTCGTTAGAATGGATGGTTGTTGGTTTGGACCCTGACGATTCATTATGCCTTGTTTACACAGCATACCCTCCATACCCAACATGTTGTTTACATACCCACAGGGTAATAACCACTGTTGTACCTTACACGTAGTTAGGCTTTTTCTTTATTTAATTGTTTGGATTACATTTCCCGCCGCACTTTGAAATTGGGATTTCAAAAAAAAAAAACCCAACTCATTTGGCAGCAGAAACATGTTTCGCATGGCACAATACAGACACTACGGACACAATCATCGGAACTCAATGGGCAAAAATCATATTTTTTCTAACATTTTCAAACAGTTAGGCTTTTGGGGGGCGCCGCACTTTGAAAATCCTGCCAGTAATCCATATGATTAAGAAAAAAGGCCTTACACAGCAGTAAATCACAATGTGTAGTTACGTCTTTCTTTGTCAACAACGTACTGGGGAATTGCGGGTTGCTTTTCGGGAAAGTCAGAATTCCGTGACCATTTAATTTTACGAGCGACAGTTATTCCGTGCTAATTACAGAAGCATTTTTATAAAAGCACGCCCACGCTGGCCACAAACAGCTGTACAGCCGCTACAATTGAAAATATGTTGCTAGAAAAACCATCGGGTATTTTGTAAGGTTATGGGGACTTAAATACCATAATAATGGCTAGAACTTTTCTGGATGTGGCTCCAAAATAAGATCATTTTCAGTACTTTTACTTTACGCGCAAAGCCTTACTATTAGACTTGCACGAAAAACAACTTTCAATTTGTCTGTCGTATGTCTGTCTAGGAAAACGGACCAACATAAGGCCAAAAATATATGTGAGAAGTGAGGCCGGTTGCCTGCTAACACCCAGATACATTGTACATTCGTGGTGAGCGACAGCAGGGCAAATCAAAAGGGAATCTGAGGACCATAGCGTGCAAGTGAGTACTCACCAGAGAATAAGCATCGAGCATGCCATGGGCAGAGTCACCCTAATTCTGACACAGTGGGTACCAGAAAATTATTAATCCCATGTCAACATCAGAAGGATAAACCTGAACATCCCTGAACCAATTCACGATCAAAATAAAATGCAACGTAACGCAATAAATAAACATAAGTCTGGCCTTAGAGAAAAGATTATATTTCTTGATAACAACGGACAATGATAAGCCTTATGGCTTTCCTTCACCAGACTCTCAATATCTATTCATAAGATTCTTTGGACGCTTCTATCCAGAACACATCCACCCACGGTGTCCAATCCGGGGACATCCATCCGACGGACCAGTACATCCATCCAGAACAAACAAATCCAGGAGGTTACAGCAGTAGTGACGTCAAGTGTCTCGTGTTTACGTTATGTTGCGTTTTTAAACGTCACGTCATTCTCCTCCAGTTCTACATTATGAAGTCACCTTTTGGTGCTGATGTAGAATCTGGCAACTGGATTCATAGATGTTTTGCATGATACAGAATCTGGTTATTTCATAATGTGGGATAACACTCGAGACAAATGATTTGAAATTATTTGAAACTGTAGACTAGGTGACTTAAACAGGAACAATGAAGATATTTGTTGATGTGGAATCTGGTGATGCAAGATGAAACAAACTGCCAGTGGAAATATTTCAATTGTTCTAAATTCTGCCTAAAACTTTAAAACGCACTGCTTAACCTCACTAAATCCAGAATGGTATCCATCCATCTCGGATCCATCAGCCTCAGAAACACAAATCCGGTGGCCGCTCGGACCCGAGAAAACCGGATAGCTCGTTCAGAGTGTTTATTACAGCCGGATTTACCCGTCTAAACCGACTATAAATTGGTTCATTGCCGAAAAATCGTCTAAAATAAATTGCTGGCATGTTTGGTCAGATGTATATAAATGGTCAAGCTGTAAATACATTGTCAAAATATTAAACAAGTTACACAAGGTGTAACATGTTATTCCTTCGAATCCTGTCATTGAATGTCGTGATATTATTGTGGATTCCTCTGTGTAGTAAGGTATAAATTTGGTACTAGAGGAGGACTAGGTGTACAAATCAATCCACCATACAACATTTGGCGAGTTCCCTGCATGGGAAATATATTGTTTGGTGTCCTCTAACTGACCTAAGATTCTCGCAAAAAAAATGACCAAATAAAGATTGGCTGCAACTGCAGTTTATGGAGTTCGCAGAAGTGTAAGTAACGTGGGTTGTATGGCTTGGTTCTGCAGGCTCCTTGTCTGCACTCCATCCAGCCATCCTAACACATGTCTGCTTCACTGACTTTTCAGCATATCATCAATACTGTACTGAGTGGCTTGATATTAGGAGACATTGCCTCCTGGGGGTGCAAGGACCTTGTTATTGCATTGAAAAGGCCTGAATAGGCGTCGTGGTCAATTGGATAGAGCGTTGGACCCTGAATCCACAGATTCCACCGTTAACTTGCATTTCCAGTTCACATGAAGGCGTCTTGGCCCGGGTGGTTAGACTTCGAACACAGTTCTCTTTGGTTCCATTCTTAGCAATGTCGTTGATTCATTCATGGGAATGAAGCCACGTTGTTCATCAAAGTGGTCTGTGATTGATTAAAATGCTGCGCAGTGTGCAGTCGTACATCTGTGATTGCATTTCACCATACTCCTGGCGGATGATTAGTAGACTATTCTGAAGTGAATGATTTCGGAAAGCAGACTGGCGCACACCCCTTCTCCAGTCCCATCCGTGATATCTGACTCCTTACAACATTTAATGGGGTGAGATGAAAGTCGTAAGGAAAGGGAGGAATTGATAGCGGTAAATCTGCGCCATGACAGGCGCTATCACTCCCAGAATATGCGCCGAACCTGCCGGGTCACTGGTCCAAGTGTGAGCAACAGCGAGAACAAGTGACTCGTTTCACGTCACCTTGTACTTTTGAGAAGAATTGTGAAATTGCCAGATTCTGCGTCATCTATTTGTGACGTCAAGCTACTCGTGTCACGTAACATTGTACATGTGTTAAGATCTGTGTCAAATAATCAGATTCTACAGCTACATCCAATAGAGAAAATTGGCAAAACAGTGGAACCTGGTGATTTCTTAGGATGTTTTTTCATTCATTACTTGACTTGGAGCGTTAGGCCTGTGCCTGTGTAATAATAATGCCGAGATTAAGATGGTATTTTAACAAGGTGCCCTTGCTAACCGCCTAACAAATGTTTTGTGTTCTATGGTGTGTTCCCTTCTGCCTGCAAGCTGTAACGGGTGTATTTTATATTTCTGCTGCTGCAGTGTACTGCAGCTGGGTATGCGCTGTAGCCCAATTGCCAATTGCTGCTGCGTACATCCTTCACACAACGTTGTGCATTTATATCCAACAGAGATACAGACAAACGTGTAAATTGCCCTCCCTACAGTTTCGGGGATTTCTATTTTTGGTGCGAGAGAAGATGAAATAAATAGAGGAAGCTGGGTCTTTGAATGGGTTACATCAGCCAATGCTACAGGGGGATAAGCCTTTGATGGAAGAGGTCATTATTTTTAACGGGGCTGATCACAAAATAGTGCTCCCCGGAGAAACATTTGGAGAGCAATACAAGAAAAAGTGTTGTCACTGGTTCAACCCTTGTCAAATCATCTGTTTTATGTGTTTGAATTTATTGGATGTGATAAAAAGTTGCATTTGAGTGGAATTCTAAATCTATCCATCCAATCTGATTCAGATGATCAAATGCATGAAAGAGTATCTCAAATCATAAGCGTGCCTGTTTTGGAACAATTGATTCTTGAATTTTGATTTTTGATGTGGCGGGACTCTAACCATTGCCAATCGGCCCATTTGAACAGGCAAGCGCGAAAACCGACTTTGCTCAGCGCGTATTCACAACCCTTAATGCGAGTGTAGTAACAGTCTAACGCCACTTCTTTAGCGTTGGGCTCATAGGCTTAACATTACAGCGTTGGGGTTGGTGCGTTAAGAACGGTGCGTTAAGGTTTATGAAAACGCGTTGACAATCTCTAAGCTGTAAACACCACCAAGATGGCAAAAAAAGAGGCTAAGACTTTTGCCAAAAAACCTTAGCAGTACCTGAATGACAGTTGTTTTCCGGTCGACATAGTAACATTTATCAGAAATCTCATTCTATTCATTTATTCCCACATTTCGACATAAAAATGAATGGAGTGGAAATGAATGAAATAATTCTGTGTCTGTTCTATGAAGGATATAAATGTACAGGAAATAGTTCTGACACAACTCGGAGACTTTGCTGCAAGGAGTCGTACATAACTAAATCTCAGACAGTAGAGTAGAAAAATTTTATCTGTGAACGGAACATTACGCTTCAATACGGAATATTTTACATGCTATCGTAGTGGATGAGAGAAGCAAGAAACTATCTTACCAAAACAGACCAATGCAAATGTACCTTTTATATCCAACAATTGCTTTAGTAAATTATTATATCAACAAACCATAATAAGAATATTCAGTGTCCCAAATCATCTGCCAGTGCGGGGCCAAACTGTGAGAATTTACGGGTCCCACCTAGTTCTTTAAAAAAAAGTACGTATTGCTTGTCAACAAAATGACGTCGCAGCGCAATATGAATTATTATTGACGTTGATGTAGAATGACGTCACAGTTTTTGAATATTTGAAGTTGTACAGTTACGATCACAAAAGTGCGGATGATTTGGAAATTTATTCCTTTCCATTATCATTTATCCATCAAATTCCATATCTCATTAGACAGACAATGAATCTATTTATATCACAAGGTATATCTGCATGTGGAGGGAGGGAGGGAATCTACAGTAGATATGATGATGTGTAGAGGATAACATAAAGCCGCCACTAAGTCCTATTGTTCGGCATCAGACACTATTGTTATCGCAGAGTACTGATTCTAGTAGCAAAGTTAAGCGCGCAGTATTTTTTCAAAGCCAGTTAGGATCTAATTGGAATTTATGAATTCTGCCCCAGATGGTTTAAACTCTTTTTATTCCAGTGGACTGAAATCCATTTATTCGGGGCCACGGGATATGGTGATTGCATGGACTAACCTTTGTGGCATTTTTGACAAGTTCAAAGCAAAAGTCTATCCCCAAGCCAGACGTCCTTGTCAAAGACAAAGAGACAGAGAAAGAGTCTTGTCAAAGAGAGAGATAAAGCCTTGTCAGAGATGGAGACAGAGAGAACTGAGTTATAACGGAACAATAGGGGAAGGACAAGGCAAGGTAACATCAAACAAGAATGCCTGCCATCCAGAGGCCTATTGCAGGCCAGTAGACATCTGTACATGCAGTGGAGGCGAATATTTTATTTTTAAATGTATTGTTACCCTATCCTAAAATAGGAAGACTTCAGAAGAAGACATATTGTGGACATGTAAGAAGAAAGTACATACTCATACTATAATAGAATGAACATCCCCTCCCCCACCATGAACCTACGTAGGCTTAAGATGCTGTAGGCTGGTAGACAGACTGACAGACAAACATGCAGTTATGAAACACTCATTCCTCCCCACACAGTGGGTATATCCCCCACACCCTGTGGTCTCAGATGTTGGTTTCTGTCCCTCTTTGTTCGAGATCTGCAGAAGAATTGGACCCAGAAGCTTTGACATAATTGCATGACAGTCCAGCTCCGACTGTAAATTGCTTTCTTGTTTTCCTTTACGATATGACCAGTTTGTGTTTGTTCCTTTTATTGCCGCCCACACAAAGCGGAACGTAATGTTTTGGTTGCGTCTGTCTGTCTGTCTGTCAGTCTTTCTGTCCAAATGTCATTTTTGTATTGAAATTCGAGTTTGAAAGCCCTTACTTGTAAGACGATATCTTGGTCAAGGTCATGGATTAAGGTTATTAGATCATGGTCATGGTTCTGGTTCCTAATTATGCAACAACTTGATGCCTACAAAAACTATGATTGCTAATGTCAAGGTCATTTTAAGGTCAACGTTACAGTTGTTAAATATACTAGCAGGAACCCGTCCATTGGACAGTTACCCTTTCAAGGAAATTTGCCTGCCATGTACTTTTGTTGACTTCATTTTCAGCCAGTGAGGATCTTCCTTAAGACCTCATCAACATAATTTGTCATTCTGTTCTTGGATTGGATAGGACTTCCAAAGGTCATTGAGTTCAAAGTGTCAGCTACTTGACAGAATTGAGCGTTATAATTGTTAGTGTAATGATTACTAATTTCGTTACAATCGGGAGGTGATTCCTCATCCCAAGGACATTCTAATACTTTCTGCACTTTTATTACAGCTGCTGGATATTATATCGGGAAGTAAAGTGCGGAGGCCATCTTGTTCTTTATGAGTTTCTCGTCAGATTTATCGTCGCGTACATTGTCGTTAGATTGCACAAGAGAACAATGAAGTTAGTCTGCCGTGTGATTGCTTATGGAGTCGCTTCGATTATTCATAAATTAGGTCATTTACTTGAAGTGTATCAGACTCCTAATCCAAGAATTTATTTATGAAAATGTTTAAGCAGTTTAAGTAAAATTACTCAATGAGGATAAAACTGAGGCAACCTCCTGGCGTAGCAATAAAAAGTAAAAAAAAAAATAATTGAGAGGTATTATGTTTAAGAATTGCCCAAACTCATGAACGGCCGGATGGATTGTGCACAATTCTATAGCTGGGGGATCCGAGATACCTCGTGGAATGGATGTTGGGGAGAGATGGGGCAAATTGGCCTGTCATCATAAAAGTTTACATTCCTCAACAGATTGAGAGTAAATTGGAGGGGAAGAGACCGAAAAGACCCCCCCCCCCCCAACCAAAAAAGTATATTCGTCCCTTGTCTCCAGACCTCTCCTGTGTGGTTAAGAATTTAAATTTTTTTAATACCGTGCATGCTCTGAAGCTGCAGATCAGGAGAGATCTGGAGACAAAAATGTGAATTTCGTCAGAGCCAAAATGTTGGAAACCCAAAATAAAACAAGAGACCGACATCTGATCAGAGAAGTTATTGATGAGAGAGACAACCGAGGCTCTCCTGGGAGAAAGACAGCAATATGTATAACGTTTCACTGCATTACGACAAAATATTCCATATCTGAGGAAATTTGCCCATATCTGTGGAAAGATTCCATATTTGTAGAATTGCATCAGTGACGGGTGTGGATGATATGAGTGTAGGATGTCAGTGCTGAGTGTAATGGAAACTCTCTCGGGTTAAACGGGTTCCACCGCGTGGTATTTGTAGGGTTTTTTCAGGAATTTAAGCTTGAGCTTGAGACAAAACATGGAGTCCAAAAAAATGTGAATGCGTCGTTGGTTAGTTAAATGTTAGAATAGGTTTAAAGGTAGAGCTTCAGATTCATTCCAATTGCGTTCGTATCTAAATGTCAGTGGTGATGTCGGGCAAGTCAACATACCTCATCATAACAAGGTGTAAAATTGGTACCTAGTCAATGGGAAGAGAGTACTGATTGGAATACCCAGCACAAAAATGTTTAGCTCACGCGAAGCTCTCTGCCGAGGTTAGAAACACGCGAATTTAATGATAAAACTGTCCGAGAAGAATTTTGTGCTTGATATGTTGCTCTACCAATGAGTTCTTGTCCTAATGCTCATACTGAGATTCTGTTGTCCCATCATTATTCCTACATCTCGCACAACATCATTATTCCTACATCTCGCACAACCTTCACAAAGACTGAAACTTGCATAATTGGCCAACTCAACTCTGTCATAATGTTATTTTGGCTACGCCAGAAGTGGTGGAGAATTATTCTGAAGTCTTCAGATTCTACGCATTTTCCCAAATGTTACGTTTGCTAGAGACATGGATCAATCTGGTGATTTCATCTGGTGACATACTTTTAAATAATAAATAATAACGTACATTGACGAAAATAAAGTGTAAGTCAATCTCACCATGTAATATGTATGAGGAGAGACAGACTGGTTGACTCCTTCAAGTAGAACAGAGTTTCCTTCAAGTGCTGTTTGCATATAAAGCTACAGGGCCCGGGGGACCAGGCTACGGGCAACATCTGCAGATGACGGGCTCCATGTGACCTTTGGTAGTGGGCGATAATTGGAGCACATGGCTTGCAGGAAGGAAGTGCCTGGGGGACTAGTGGTTAGACACTACTGTGGAGTAGGGGGCCCTGGTCTAAGTGTAAAACCTTTCTGCAGATGACTTCTGCTGATTTGCAAGAGGCTGTTGAATATTTTCTGAGGTTATTGACTGTTGCAATAATTGCACTGTTTCATTGCAATGTAGTTGTTCTGGATTGAAGCATACAGCATTACTAAATGTAAGAATTTTAACAAGAAAACATTTGCCTTTGATTTACAGATTGTGATGGAAGTAACTAAGCCGTGTGTCCAATATGATTTTAAACCTCCAAATAGCGGTACAAGTCTTACACGTTATACCAGGATTATAGGCCAATAAGATCTGATAACTTAAAGTAACCATTAAGTTGAAAACTTGCTCGTTATGAAACCGCGTTGCCCATTGGCAGAGCATGGTAGGGTTATCCCGAGTCCAAAGCCAAAACAGGGGTACCAGTGACCCCATAACTGTGGTACGCTGGTCCTAGGGAAGGGGCAGTTGCCAACGGACGACTTTATAAATACATGCATGAATCAGAATCACATTGCCTATAAACAAAACTAGTATTGTACAGATATAATTACTGACCAGACCAGCTGTTTGAACTGTTTTACATTATCATACTAATGGACCTTGTGTTAGCTGTCATTGGTGTCATTGCCTGCGGGACAGTGGCAAGACATCGCTGAACTGTGCCGTTTTGTCCGGCCGTGTTTAACGCTTCCCGGGGAGGGGTTGGTCCTCTCCCATTATCCCAACACCTTCCCCTCGTTTCTCCGTATGACAGACAGATGCTGGGAGGCCACACGACTTGACAAAACTCTACAATCTCAGTAAACCACTAATTAAGGTAGCAAAGTTTCTGAACAAGCCTTCAATTTTCATCCAATTTCTGTTTATGTTAGAGCTAATTTGCAATTGATTCTAACAATTTTATATTACATTGAAAACGTCCAAAATTACAAAGTCGTGGTAAAAATAATCATCTTTACAAATAAATTGAAACAAAATGAATAATAAATGAACTCGACTTTTCCCAAAAAAACGTAAATCCTACAATAGTTAAAGCAAAATATTGCAAGTTCCAAATACCTTTTCAGTTGACATTTAATCCTAAGCCCACCTAATGAATTTAATTATGAATTTATTGCATTAGATATCATTTATTTTAACAACACTTTCCCATACCTTAAAAATTACCAGAAATAAAATATTAGTATTAAAAAACAGTTCGACGCTACCTTAAAACATTACAAAAAAAATAGAATTTTACTATTAAACGAACAGTTCCCGGCCCCCTTAACTCTCCGCCGCGGGGTAGGTACACACGGCGCGGTAAACAGAGCGTCGGCCTGCCTCCCCGGCGCGCCGTCCCTCTGCCGTCTATTGTCTCTCGTGCTGTGTATTACACGGAAATAACATCACATGCCTCAGTATTCAGTTACTGGTTGTTATTATCAAGTGTTGTTTTGTGCTATTGGTAGGATTAAACATTTGTTTTAAAAGGATTTTTGAATTATTTATCTGTGTACGTCTGAAAAAAATAGTAAAATCGCCAGATTCTACTTCATCAACAAACATAACGTCAACGTAACGCTGCCGGAACTGCAACTTGGAGACGTTACGTTTGCAATTGACATAGATTCTGGCGATTTCTATTTTGACATATATTCTTGCCGCAAATTTTACAGTTTAAAACTACGTTTTACTTTTAACGTGCACTTGCAGGACGGAAATAAAAACTTTCTGTAATCAAATTGTTATTTTCGTACAAATGGTGCACCATATGGGATTAAACCATCTGATTAAAAAGGATTTTATTGTTGTCAATAATTGTGCTAGTGGTGGCGTGCATAAAAAGGTGGGTTCAGTACTTTTAAGTTATCAGTGGATTTGATTGACTGATCGGTTTTCAATAATTTGGAATCATAATTTCCATTGTTTGCTACACTCTGATGGGTTCTGCATTATCATGAAGAAAATCTGTACAAATATGTTCATAAAAAGTGCATAACAACTGTATCGTCAAAAACAAATGATAGTCACATTAGTAGATTGATTTTAGTGCCGTTAGCTAAAAGCTGATGTTTTAAGTGAGACGTTACGTCAAATTCCAACGTTTTTGGCGTCATGATATATGACAGGACGTCGGGCCTGGAGAGATTAAGCCAAAACGTTCTTCATACATGTAATAAGAAATTCCGTAGTCAAACTAGAGCCGTTACGTCAAAAGTAACGTCATGTGTCTGTCAAATGACGTCACAATGTTACCAAAGTAATGTCATAGTAACAGGACTATTTCTTGGTACTACTTCTTGGCGTAGGAAAGTGGAATGTGGGATGAACCTCGTTTTCGGATTCCGAGTTTTTTAGGCTGAAGACCACATACTCTGTCATTCGACAGACAATAAATGTATTCCATAACTTATCACAGTGAAACCTGTCATTTACAACCATCTTTTGGGACCAATTGCTATGGTCGTAAATAACAGGTGGTCTTAAAACACAGTTTGATTTGAATGGAAATTATAATTTTGGTTCTGTAATATCTGGTCACAAATAACAGGTGGTCGTAAAACTCGGTGGTCGTAAATGACAGGTTTCACTGTATCCATTCTATCAAAATGATGTGAGCTTTGTGATGTGTGCCTCTCAAACCGAGTCTTTTCTTCTTAAAAGGCAACAATTTCAATTTTACTACATTTTACTACATGATGAACATTCTTCCAAAAATTCATTTATCACTGTATTATCGAGTGCAATAACTGTTCAAACTATTTGAAGCCACATATTAACGCATTTGTGTAATGTATTTTTATTGTTTCTACTTGTAGGTAAGTGTGCATTGGTATATTTATTAAATCATGGAGTATGACACAAGAAGTTCACTGATTGAAAGCTGAACATGGTAAGACTTTATCACTGTTTGCACCTTTAAGTACTAAATAGTATGGATGTGCTAAAACTAGATTATGAAATTTAAATTGAGGTTTCTGTTGTCATGAGAAAATTGTAAATGAAGTTGACGTCTTGTTGTCTGCTTAGGCAAGAAACGTCATGTTATGCCGTTACGTTTAGAGAAAAGAAGTAACCTGTATTCGGATAGAATTGTTGAAATAAAATCTGAATGAACTTTGTGAATGATGTGGGTTACATAATCATACTACATGAGTTTACTTTTTCAAACTTGATACTAGGCTCACCAGACCATGTAAAATGCGTTCAAATGACCAATAAATAACCAGGTGCTTTGTTACCTTTACCTTAATGGTCATTTTTATCTAAATAAGGTTTATTTTCGCACTAAATTTGTGGCAAAGTCAGACTTTTTTGGACAGTTGTGGTGAATATTTAGCCTATTTTTAGTTTTTGTTAAATGAGTCCAAATAACCAATAAAATCTAAGTGCCTTGCTCCTTTGTTTGCATGGTCATTTTGTAGCGAAAAAGGTTGGTTTATTTTTGCATTAAATTTGGGGCAAAATCAGACTATTTTCGACATTTGTGGTCGAATATTTAGCCTATTTTTAGTTTTGCATCCTTTTTTTTTTTTTTAATCATCAGTAGAAATTGTCAACAATTTGACATTGTAAGTTGAATTGGAGTGACAGAGATAGCAATAGGGAATTCTTCCAAGACATATTTCTGAATTTCCCTTTTTGTGAAGCTCCATTGAAATTTTTCGAAACACACTTGTAATTTGTCCATCACAGAACCTTTCAAGGCGTATTTTTCACGTGTCAAAGAATTCGTATTCAAGTTCACGAAAACGTATGATTCCACAATAGGCGTAATAGTGTATACATGTCTTTATTATTAGTCACCATTTAGGCCAAAAGGATTTACATCTTCCAATTGTTGGATTACAGTACCCGCCAATCTGAAACTTTGATCAAATGTAAAGTCGATGTAGACAGGTAGAAATAGAAACTTTGTCAAAATTGCATTTCATAGAATAATTTACAGAATAATCAGGTCATTGTGATAGGTATTCTCAAATTGGCAGCCATATTTGTTCTTTCTTGGTAATTTGTATCTTTACCTAGATTTATGCATCTACAACCCCTGATTAACTCTTATAAGCATTATGTCACTACTGTTTATATTTGTAATTTGACAGCCATATTTGTTGTTTATGTAATGCAAAAGATATAAACACCACATGGCCTTACAGTCGTATATCTTATTGGCACTGTTCCAAGGTGATGTGCAATTTTGACATCATCAGATTCTTGGTCCCTATCTATCCATCTGTCTGTCCATCAGTCTATCTGTCCAACAGTCTGTCTGCCCCGAATGAACATTAGTAATGCGCTACATTTACGACTTTGTTGGACATGAAAGACGAAGAAGCATTAACCCTGAAATTAACCTGCCATAAATAGTAAGGGTAAGCACAATGGGTTGCCCAAGTGGTACATGCATCTAGTGACGTCATAACGTTAAGCTTTAGGGTAGGATTTGACGTCATTTAGACGCCTTTCCGTCACGCCGCAGCCTATTCTTCTCAGAGCAATAAATATCAAATGTGACATAAAATATCACAACAATAAAAAAATTAAAATCTCTTCATTGTTTGAAGACCTGATGTCACATCGCATTATACTGAGGTAGAATCTGGTGCTTTAAAAAGTTTGACGTTTAAAAAGTGTGACGTTTCAAACGTAAGATGTAGGTGCTTAACTTCGCTATATTTAACCAGTAATCGCCCTTCACTAAAAGCTAGTTGAAGTACCCTCAATTGAATAGACATCTTATCGCATTAAAATCTTCAAGTGCTGTCGAACTTGGTAGAACGTTTTTGCCTTTTTTGTCCCAAATGTGCCTTTATAGTCACAACAAGCAGAAAACCAACAACACAAGGCTTAAAACGTCGCTCTTAGGCTGTTTTGTTGAACATTCGTGGATGTTGTGGGGATATGTGAAGGTACATAGATGTGAATAGGATATTATGTGGGAATACTTCGGATAAGGTAAGCGAAACCAAATTAGGTACCAATATAACGGGTTTAACATGGCATAGTCCAGTGTTGCTGCTACTTTTGAAATTCGGGGAACATTTTGTCCCCCAGACCTTATTTCTGAAGGACATTTTCACTGCAATAGGGGTCACTATGTTTAAACTGTAGGTCCACAAATAAAAATAACCGTGTGTACTGTCATGTTGACAACAATAAAACTTAATCCTGAATTGTTGCCCAGATAAGATACCAGAACAAAACTTTAAAAAAAACCATGAATCACAAATCCAAAGCTGGGTCATGACAGTATATGTGGTAGGATGTACTGTATCCATGGACCAAGAAAGTTTCCTCCAAAGTACTTAGTTTTCATATAATTTTATGTTCATTGTACACCCCAACACTGTTCAATATTACAAGATCCATAAGCCAAAATTTGGGGGTCACTTGTGACCCCCTAGCTTAATTTCTGGGGGACATTTTCTCAATTCAGTGTGGGAATCCCGCGTGCCACGCTGTAGCGACAACACTGATAGTCAAAAATTGGATCTTTAAGAAATTGGGCGTTATGAGTGTAAAACAGTAGTTTAAAGCCATTGGACCTTTATGAAATTGGCAGTTTTGAGTGTAAAACAGTAGTTTAAAGACATTTTAACTTACTTTAGGTTATTTTGGTCAAATTTGGTCATATCTTAAAGATTTAAACTTTGGTGCATTAAGGAAAAAATGCATACATGTATGTGTATTTTGCATTAGGTAAGGAAGCCAAGTTGGATATCATCATACTACTAACAAATTTAAGAGGCAAAAGTGTCACGTTCCTGACAGAGGGGGAGGTCTGTCTGCTTTTGTGCAGCTTTATTCATCCTTCAGCTGGCTCAAACTAAAATCTTTACGTTACAAGTCAACTTTGTAAAATATGAACATATACTTTTGAAACTTGCTACAGGGGTAGACTAGGACATAAGGAGCAGTGCTGCATAGCTGCCATTCTGCTACAATGCTTTTTTACCCCATTTTGGAC
>JBCAUI010381401.1:0-14589 GCA_038406195.1 Haplosyllis anthogorgicola | reverse complement strand
CCAAAATTGTCTTCATTTTCATGCAGTTTTTCTCGATTTTTGGGCGAAAATAGGTGAAAATTGGGTTGGCGCCCCCCATACGGGAAATCCTGGATCCGCCAATGATATGTACCAACATATCGCAATAAATGTGCAGGAAACCCAAAATTCTAAAACAAATGTACCAGTGGCCTACAATAGTAGTGTTCTAGGAATTTTCTTCCGGTGTCCATGCGTCAAGTCAAATGGTATTATTTGCCTGAACGGCCATTGTTGAGAGTTGTTTATTTATTATGACATCCTCGTAAGTTTACTGTGCTTCATACAGAGAAATATGTGACAAAAGTACAAAACATCTAAAGAATATGTCGTTATTTCATTTTTACTAAGGCTGCGTCAAATATAACGTAACGTTGAACTATTTCGAAATTGCGTCCTTTGTGAAGAAGCATGAAATTTAAAAATAGAATCTGTGCAGACAGACCTCGCTTAGATCCCTGTAATGAGCTATTAAACCTTTAAGAACAGCTGAGGTATTCTTCCGTTGATTCTATCAGGTGTCTGTGCCTGCAATCCGCATTAACCTCATCTATCTAGCGCTGACATCAGTTCCCATTGTATGGTTTAATGGGCTTCCGACTTTTAGCCGTTTTATGGGAACAAGTGGTACATAAATCAACCGGTTAAAGCTGATGTTCTGTCGTTTGTTTTCAAAAAGCTTGCGGGATATTTTCTTAACATTTTGCACATGGTTGTGACACCACAGTAAATATTACAGCCTGAAATACTATAACTGCTTGGAACAATAGAATTTCATGCTAATTTCATATTTACTTCCATTTTAAACGTTTCCAAAATAATGGAAATTTTAGAAGTTCCCGTATTATGTTTCTTTGTAAGCCTGAAATCGAATGTTAAGCTCAGTAACAGTACATTTGAATTCTCTGTTGTGATTATTTTATTTTAAGTCAAACACAATAGGCAGTCCTTTATCAAATTACTTTGATACAGTAGATTTGACAAGTATCAGCTCCTGAAATTTTGGAAACGTGCAGAACAAAAGAGGGTACAAAAGAACGTGTGATTTTAATACACTATTGCTTCAAAACTGAACGAAATTTCATCTTCTGTTTTGCGCGTAGTTTTTATTTTTTATTGTTCCCGAAGGTGTTGTGTATTAGAAGTAAGGTAAAAAAATTGAATTGTAAATGCCCTATTGAATTGTTGGTTTGGCACTGAATATAATGGTACATCCCGGGAATGTTTGTTGGTGACACTACGCACATGGCTCACCCTAATGGTATCGGTGGGACCTCCACCCGTTATCTGTGCCTCGCATCCTGTAAATCTCACTTACCGTCGTTCTGTGGGTGGATCACTCCGTGTTAATCACTACAAACGTTAACCAAATATTAGTTGATTTCAAAGTACTCGTTTTTGCTAGATGTGATATGGCCATTTTTTTTTAATTTGTATTTGGACCAAGGTCCATTTATTGGGCCAAATTAATTGTGTTCAAGTTTCGAAATTATGTTAAATCTCGTTGAACCTTGCCCTAGTTAAGACAGTATTCAAACTAAAATTTTGTTTTCTTTAAAATGAATTCGAATTTTCAGGTTTTATGTCGTCAAGGTCTGACAGACAAAAATAATGGAAAAAAACCCTTTCCATTCAATTTTTGCTTAATTCTCTTATGTGGTCATGCATTTATGAACCTACAACAAAGTAACTTACTGCATTGAGTGATTTACTCTATTCATTTAACTATGGCATTTGATTTTAACAGTCCATTTACTTAACTGCAGCATCTCATTGTTCAAAGCCAGTTTCATTACAGCATTTGCTCTTTCCCAATTTATTTAAAGTGAACAATTGTTTGTTAAAAAAGAACTGTCTGCCTATCTCTTTGCCAATTCATTACTTTCCACTGGTTGCCAATTCAATTGGGAGATTTATGTTTCGATAGAAAGAAAAACAAATGTCTTAAGGTTTATTTAATTGATCATTTTTGTGGAATCGTTGGATTGTGACTCTGCTGATAAGAGAAAACAATTATACATCAGGGAGGTTTAGTTGCACGCCTGAAATAACGAGATATCAACTTGTAAACCTTGAAAGGAGATGAAGATCCATCGCCTATGTAACTCTTTAAGCGCCATGTGTGAGGTTCAAGATCCAGGGCAATGAAGGCCAATGAACATCAACTTACAAAGCGAGGCGATCTCAGCTGAGCCCACACCCAAAGTGATGACGTAGCGAAAACTGTGCACTCACACAGTCATGACATGGCACGCAAGAGGGAAATTTCGGGGTGGGAGTGGACAGGGTAAATGCGATGATCTATTCCAAACCCGGGGTTTTGCACCGGGTTATTACTAGTACTGTTGTCTATATACTTTAAAAGTATTGGACTTTTCCTCCATCACGTAGTCTCGACAGCACATGACGGACAAAATACCGGAAGTATTATTCATCCAACCTCAGAGAAAAAGAATTTTCCCATCTCTTTAGGCTTAAAAAGTATGTGATAACATCAAAGTAAATGTAGTAACTGACGGGTAAGTCTCATACTGTGCTTTTATTCAGATCAGAAGTGAATTCTTTCGTTATCCAGCATCCTGATTTCGCGAAAAAGTTTCATGAACGCAAAACATTATATTCTTCTTAATTGTGAAAAATGTAATAACATTATTCTTTTGATTATGACCCTTTGTTCCACGGAACAATATGTAACATTTACTGTTAATTTGTTCTCTTTAACTGCGTGTAAATCATTCTGATCTACTACGGTTTTGCAGTGATGGATGCTGTGTGAATGAGATTACGGTTGAGTTCGTTGAATTTTTAATCCTCCATACAGTTAACCAGGGTGGAGGATCGGATTAGGATTTATTTCTATCTTAAGGAAAAACATTTATGTGTCTGGAGCTGGCTGAAACATGCACCAACCGGACTTAGATCATTTCATTCAAACAAGTTACAAGTAACAGAATACTTCCTTTCCTTTTTGCTTGTAAATACACAAGAAAACTTGTGTATAAAATTTGAGCGTTAAGATTTACACAAAAGATTGCAAAGTGACTATTCAGGCACTGATAAAAATTGTCACAGTTAATCAACAATTTTCAGCGAAACTTTGAAGCACACTGTTTCCAGTGAGACTTTCCTGTGAAGGTACCTTTTATCAAACTATCAAAAACGAGACAAGAAAAGACTTTTGCTACAAAATTGTCATTGCTTCTTTTCTATGTATAACCGCATGATTTGCCACCCTGAAATAAATTCTGAAATTGAAATAAGAATAGAAATTAATCCTGCGCCGCCTCCCCACCCTCTTGTTCCCTGTCAGTGAGCGTGAGTGATTAATTCATCCGAGGAAGTGATATTTAGTCTAACACTAATCTGTGATGAAATGAATAAATCAGGAGATAATTTATTGTCATAACAGAGATTATGGCCTTTGAATGTTTTGTCATTTAAACTGAGCATGTTGTATTGTTCTAACATTGTAAAAAATAATACATAATAATGGGATATAGACTAAATATCTGGTAATCTACTGAACTCAAGACTTTGCTACTTCTGTAATTTTGTAATCTCTAGTTCGTAATATAAATGCGTATAGGATCTTTTATATTTTCATTCAAATGTGCGTGTTTTGACCAAAATTGCGTGTTTTTGCCGCTTTTGCGCTTTTCTCCCATATATTTTTTTCTGTGTTCTTTTCTGCCAAGATTAAATAATCCATTTCCATGTGACCTGTTACTTTCATTATGTGAGAGCAATGGTACATTCATTATGTGATTTGCCAGATAATGGGTATTTTGAGATATGATTTTTTAGATGTTCTGAGGTCAAAATATCTCTGAATGAAAGCCACAAAGTTTAACAAAGCTCAGATCTGACATCCGTCAATCAATTTTCTAACACAAAAATCGAGTTAATTATGTACACTAGACGACACCTTTCACACTTCCTTGTTGTTTTTTTTTCTTTTGCCTTGTAGCAAGACCTGCTTTTAAGATCTGCTTTGAGATGGATTCAACAAAGAAGTGATGCAAATGTTTTTAAACAGACTACTGCATTTTGTTGTTTCTTTTTTTTCTTTTCAGGAATAGCCACTTGTTACAGACAACCATTACAAACGATCTCCATTAGTAAGTTGGCACATCTTGATTCTTTCTTTTTAATTTTAATTCAATATACTCAAATTCTAATCAGGCATAGTATTGTCAGTTTTGAAACAATAAAATATCATGTTATGCTTCTAGCAAATTATTCTGCTCTCAAATGTTTTAAAACTGATAGTAATTTCCAATCATTGTATTTTTGTATGTTAAGATCGTGAACTTACTATTAACAGTTAAGTGCCCCCAGCCCAACAACTGCATTTCATTCTGAGCTCATTCCAATCAAAAGTTGTGGGGCGCTTAAATTTTCACAGTAATTTCACAGAATGACGATGTAAACAAACATTCCGAACTCTAAACGTGACAACTCTAATATAGTTGTGGTTAACCTGCCGCACTTAACTGTGGATTACAGAGACTTCACATGTAAAATGACTAGAACGAGAGTTTCTAGACTTCAGATAATATTTATCAACTCTGGTACAAAATACATGTAGTCTCATGAAAGGTGCAAGTTGAACTAATTAAAGATGGCTACTAATGATGCTAATGCATAACTCTAATTAACCAATAGGATAGTCTGTGGACTGTCACGTGACTTGCAGGTAAAGGTGTAAGGCAGGAAGCCTGTGCTGCCCCTGGCATTAACTCTAACTGCAGTCTTTAGACTGGAGCACTTCTGGTGGTAACTTTAACCGAAGTCTAATCCTTTGACATCACATACATGCCCACATGCGGCAGTAATTAGCCGTGAGTTAGCGTCGTGTCTGGCTCACGACGATGACGATAATTGGCAATGATTGTCTGGGTCATCCATTATTCTCAGACAGGCTTCTGTATATGCGCAGGTTAAGCTTATCTACTAACGCATCTTACATTGTCTTTAAACTAAATGGTTCTTTAGCAACATGCGAATAATGCAAAGCCAAATTAGTGAAAACTGTGGACACCTACTCCTAATTAGTAGAATTAACATAAAAACGCTGAATTATACATTTCCCAGCCCGCACACAAATTGTAACCAATTTCACACTGTTTGTTGGCCACAAAGTATATTTGTAAACCCGTGTCTCATGTTTAAGTGTGAAATAGATCAATCAATCAAAAATACTCCACAACTTTCAATTCACGTTTTTCGTGGTACAAATTCTGCACTCTAAGTACGCATGGAAATAAACTTAACGCTGAACTTCCACCTCTTCTCAGGGCCAGTACATTCTTCAGTCTTGAGCCAGAAGTTAGGAACATCATGGGTCATTTGTATTGGGGATATGCACACAGAGGTCTTCGCTCCAGGAGAGACACTAACAGAATGACCAAGATTTGCCTAGGCTGTCCTTTATATAGCCCCTGGAGAGCTGGAAAGTAGCATTTGATCAAACATGATTGGCATTCACACCTTTTGCAATTTAGAACAATGTGCTGTCAAACATGTCAAAGATACTGTACATAGTGCACAAATCATTTATTTGCAACTTGGGAAAGTGTTTTATTTTTTTTCTTTCCTAAAATTCTGAGCACTTATAATGGAGTCTCAGCTTTAACTGACCGATGTTAGCCAAACTGAAATTACTACGCCATGGGTGTTATTGGCGTAAACATAAAAGCAGTATAAAATTTGTATTTAGTAACAGAGTTTAGCTGCCAAAAGATTTGCGATCCAAAACCCGCATTTGATCATTGGAAGCAGAATTGAGAAGGAACCATCGGCCATTTGATTAATATGTTTTGATCGTGACAAGAATTAATTTGGCTAAAAGACTCGTGTAAGAGGCTTATCTCATCAGCGCGTAGTGTAATTGCCTAATAATCCAGAATGGCGATTTGACCGGGGCTCAAGTGCCTTTGCAACATTTTCTTACATTTTCATGCATACGTCTTGGAAAATCTGACGGACCTCAGTGTATTACTATTTTTTATATTAATGGTTTCATAATAGATGCACAGCCTATGTAAGGTCTCATTGCTTATGTGTTCTATTTTGCTGTGGAATTACTACTGAATACTGAGACTCTTACACTGATATCTTTGTAGATATGTACACTGACACAGAAATGATATACATTTACACCATTGCTCTCCTGTTATGAATATTTGGTGGGATAATAAATTGCTTGATCTTGATGCATAAGAATGTATAAAAGCGTGCATGTAATGAAAACATACAAAGGCTACATTTTGAGAACTATAGGCCTTTTAGTCTGAGTTAAAGACACGACATGAAACTCCACTGACGCAAAATGAAATCCATTTCAGTAGCTGCAATGTGATAGCTCCTTAGTACGTTATATCGTAAACTATAAGACCAAAAATGATATGCAGTGCTCAAATGCATTGAAAACAATGTATGATACTGAAATAAGCTGTTGGCGTGGCTTTTTTCCTGGTGTTACATTAGAAAATATAAAGTGTACACACACAAAAAAACGAAAACAAAGGCTGCACAGTCATTAATCAGGAACAGTAATGTAACTACTGCTGAATTCTGCCCCGGTGCGGCAGGAGACAGGCGGAGGTTATTTAAACGTCTGAGTCTCCAGTCTAATTGTCTCGTTACCTGCCCGTGTCGCCATAAACTAACCGTTTGTGCGACTTTAGCCGCGATACAGGAAACCAGTGTGGGGAATCGGCTCAGGAATTGTCCCCACTGTTTTATGATTTATTCCAGAGTTCAGAATTATACTGTTGTTACAAGAGACGGGAGCTGGTTTGAAAATAAAAATGATCGTGACAAATTTGAAACATATAAATCTCAGGAAATGCCTGGAATGTGCATGTGAAAGATACACCAACCAGATCTATTTGTATTCATGATCTGGTTGGGAGATGTTTGTCATAGGAAGTTGCTCATTTCCAATAAATCTTTAGCCGATTCCCCACTCTGAAAAAGTAGAGTCATGAAATTAATTTGAATGTGTTGAAACATAAAACAGGAGAATGATCCTTCATAAACTAAAACTTTGAATTGGTACCAATTTGGTATGTAAGCGTTTGGCAAATTTCCTAAATTTAAGAATGTTTAAGAACAAAGAGGTTCCACAGTGTGCTATTGAAGCGCCTCAAATTATTGCATTGAAATTTATTTTTCCAGCACTAATTCTCAACCCCTCTGCTTAAAAGCTGTGAGTTACGATACTAAATTTTAACAGATTTTGTTTGCATGTTTTCGCATAAAAAGACAAGGCATTAAATACAGTTACCACATGCAATACACTTTGCCCCCTCCCCAAGAGATATTGGTTGAGTGCTTGGTTTCCATCTATAAGATGTACCACTCGGGTGGGAGGGGACAGGACGGACTGTTTGTCTCTCACTAAGTCATTACGTGACAATTGCCAGCAATCCATTACGGAACGCCAGCGTCTTTACCAGAGGAGAAGAGAACTACTATAGGGAGGTTCAGTGCCACGGTATCTTTAAAAAAATATCAATGTTTGAGTCAGAGGATGGTATGTATATCAGTTTTAAAACAATGGAAATTCAAGTTCACAGCGTTGATTATTTTGTTCTGTGCGATTTAAACATTTATAGGAATTTCAAGAGCTGAGTTCACAAATTCTACCTAGTGATAGTGCACTTTTTCGTGAATATTAGGCCAATCAAAGTTACTTAGAGTTTTGGCCTATATTTGGTACATTTATTGAAAATGACGTTTCTTGCATGCCGATGTAGAATGTGTTCATTTTACTTTGACAACTTTTGCGTGAAGCATCACAATTCAGAATTGTTATTTTTGACGTATGCTGTTTGAAAGTTTGTAATTTCCTTTTAGAAGCATTTCATAAAAGGTCAGTTTGCGTTTTAAAAGAGGTCCACGGAATTACGCTTTTTAAATTCCCTTTCCATATCACGTGCCGACATGAATACCTCTACCTTACAGACTGAAATTCGATGTCACGACAACCATGAAAAATGTTAAACAGTGGCAAATGTAGGAGACGTCATTTGTATACAAATAGAAATAATTCTTTTATTCGACTGACTGTCACATTAATAATTACAATATCGTTATAATAACGTCGGTATAGCGTGTTACCTTATCTCGCTATTAAATTACAATTACCTCTGCAATCCATTAGAGAAGAGAGTCCTGCGCGCAGAGACAGACATCTGTGAACCGGATTGACTCCTCAGCCCATCTGATCAGTGATTGTGTTTTAATGCCGAGATCAATAAGAGTTATTAACCTAAAGAGTCACAAACAATTACTTAAATGGCCTCAGATACAGTGGAGGGGTTTATCTGCACTTTTTTCTACGTGCCTAATACGTATATTGAGAGAAGCTGAGAAACTGGTCTTGTTGGAATTGAAGCTGGGCTATTAATACAAATAATGTTCACATTAAATTCTAATTCAAAAGTGCAGTTCAGCGTTAATTTCAATTGTCCACAAAGTAAATGACATTTCGTTTTATGAACATTAAATATTATCGTTTTAAAATTTAAAAACATTTTCCTTTCATGAACTTTTGCCACTTTAAAAAGAAAAAAGAAAATCTCAAGATGTAGGTTACTCAGATATTTGGCAGTGTTGTGTATGCTGCTTGCGTATGCTGTATGTTCTGGTGAGACGACGAAGGTGCCTGGCAACCAGACATCGCCAAGAGTCACAAACAATCAGTTAAATGGTCACAGATTGCTCTGACGTCAGATTGCTGGAACCACTGAGTACACAACAACTAATTAGGTGGGTTCACAACCTGCACCGATACACAGTCTTGTTTTCGTGTTTTTTGTTTTTGTTTTTGTCTGTTTTGAAGGACAAACTGTAGACACAGAGTCTTACATCCAGAAAGATGTACAAAACAAAAACTTTTACATGATATTAATGCGTAACCAATCTAGCAAAAACAATGTTGCCTGACGAATAATTTCGAATATTAGTTTTTATATTTTACAGAACAGACTACTTTCTACTTATTCGTTAGCCTGGGTTTATATCACCTGAATCACAATTGACCACTCTTACTCCTGTCGCAAAATGATTCTTTGTTTTAGATTTATCGCTGGTGCCTATGATAGATTATTGAAGAAAAAATGATTCAGTAACTCATGAGGCTGGATCATTTTGTTTCCTTGGAAACTGACTAGATAATTGTATACCTGTGATTCTGTATGGTCTGGATTTCTCACGAGATGAAATAATTGAAGAAGACTGGGTCTTTGTAATCTGTCACAATGCAATCACTTCATCCGTACAGCCGCAATGTGTATCTGTCAAATTGTTCTCTGTGCGATGAGAAATTGTAACGTTTTTATGACAGCAGAATGGTGGCTATTAGGCGAGAGGATGTGATCAGATGGAAGATATACGACACACAGTAATATAGTTCGTTTTGTGTCACTTCTCTATTTGAAAAGATGACAGATCCATTTTCTGTTACATTTACAAAAGGATCTGTCATTAAACAACATTTCACAAAATTATCTTTTTAAGGAAATTCAAGCTGTTCCAAAACTGATAGGAATTCCATCCTCTGATTTAGAAAAAATAAACAGGTGTGGCTTCTTAAGTACGAAAACACAATCTAACTTTTATTGTTTTATTTCTCCGATGAGCAAAGTCATTTTATGCTGTACTATTGACGCAAATAAAATACAACATTGAGTCACACCTGAGGATTAACTTCCTATCAGTTTAGGAACAATAGCACATGAAAGCACACGTGGGTTGCTCTTTTGTTCTGAACGCTTCTGAATTGAAAGGAATTTGAGGAGCTGATACATAACGGTTATCTTACTTTGGAAACGTTTGGGAACGAAATAGTTCCATTCGGTATTGTTCGCTGGGTTGAGAGGGGAGAGGTTTCCTATTCAAAAACAGATCCGATTCTTTTCCACTGTATTTCCCACAAAAAAAACAAATATAACATCACACTCATCCCTTTACAACTGCTGATTAATATCCAAGTTTAATTAGTCTAGACTCAGTGACAATAAGAGGGTTGTCGGAAAGTATGGATGTTTGCTTGACTTTGTCACCAAAATCATTGTAAAATGGCAATGTCTCTGTGATATTTACTGGCATAATTATAATAAATGCGTTAATGGGTGCATTATGGTTCATTAATGTGAAATAAATAAATTAGTCTAGACTCAGTAATCCTTGATATTATAAGGGAGGAAGGGAAAAATATATGTCATTGGTGATCTGATCTAACACAGAAATCATTAGAGGTTTTTTTTATTTCATTATCAGCCTAATTTGTCTAAATTATGTAACAAGACGGGATAGAAATTTTCCAATACATATCATTTTCATCAACAGAGGATGATATGGCCAGTTAAGGCTCTTCATTTTGAGAAGAATAGGCGCTTTTGTGTGAGTCAAACTACAGCATGGAGTTACATTGACGCTCTATGAAATCCATTTCGGGAGCTGACTATCAAAACACATAAATGTACTCATAATGTCAGTATCAATAGGATTGATGTCGGTGATTTACTACAGATGGCTCAATCCAGGTCTCTAAAATCAGTGAAATTAGTAAAATTACTAATTAGACAAATTTGACAGAGTTTTTTTCTCAATTACTTTAATGACATTGATAGTAATTAGTTGATATGATAGTTATTCAGCTGTCGTCCTAGATTGTTTTCGACATAACTTCAGCTTATCAAGTTTCAACAATACCTCTTATCAAAACTTTCCATACTATTTGAAATGAAAGTGATATTACACCCACATACCTACCTCTTCATTGATTTCACTTCACTCATCACAAGGCATATTTCATCAAAAGAAAAATATTGTAAGGAGGTGAATATCAAGTGCAGTGATTTTGGAGCTATTTAAGAACCAGCACCTTTCAACATAAATCAAATGGGTGAATAACAACTTGTGACTTCATGTCAACAATAAATTGTAACTAACATCCGTGCATCACTAGATTTAAGACCCAGAAGCAGAAACCAAAATAGGAGCCAACTACTGAAACCAGATTTAACATTTCAGTACTAATTGTGTAAGTTAGGAAAGTTTTGATTTAAAAATGCAGCATAATTTAATTGTAACTCAAACAGGGGACCTCCAGATACAAATCAAGCATGCTACCTCTGTGCCATGGCTAGTTGAATTATACCAATACTAAAGACCCTGTGCTGCCAAGCAAGCTCACTTAATTGCACTTTTAAAGTTACTTTTTCCCGCCAAACCCCATCCCCACTCGGGTCCCCGTTACAGGACTCAGACTGGGTTCTTGGTCCTTTTGTCATATGACACAGCCATCGCCATTTTGTGATGTGACTCAATCCACGAAAAATAGATGTTACTAATATTCCATTCGCTGCAGTTGATATAATTAAAATGTGTAGTCTGTACTTTGATGTTCTGGTACGATGGAGTTCCGTAATGTGTCCTTCATGCGAAGAAATGCATTTTTTGTTCGTTTCACCCTCTGCGTAAAGAAGTGTGACCCCAAGGAGATTGCCAAAGAAAAAGATTAAAGAGAAAAAGAACATTACTTAGGCAAACGTTTTGGCTTTTACAGAGGAGAAGATTAAAAGGTAGTTTCTATTCTGTGACAGTCGTTATATTCCGTGGCATGAATAATGTAAAGGATGAAGACAGATGTCTTGCTCTATGAATATTATTGGGATAGCGTTACCTCTCCGTCTGCTCTCATTCTGTCACTTTCTCTTGTGCGATATTCTTCGCTTATTATGACGCATATACCCTGTTGTCGGCAGAATTCATGTTTGGGAACCTTAAAATATCATTAGCGTTTTGAACAACATGATTTCTTGCCGGTCATTTATGCACACACAAGAAAAAAACGCTTCAAAAAGTGTGTGACACTTAGCTAATGTTACATTAGTCGAATTTAAGCAGACTATCTTTGACGATTACATAGGTTTTACAAACTGCTCCGATAACTAAAGAATTCCCGATGTACCTTAGATGCTTTACAAACTGCTCCGATAACAAAAAAATTCCACGCTGTACTTTAGATGTGTTATTGTTTCAAAAATTGCTGTGAATTTCATGAGTTGTACACGTGCTCGCGTATTTACACCATAACTCTCGCAAAATGAACATTTTGTGTAATGTACAAATACGCTATCTGATCTCTCCGTATGTGAACAAAAAGAGCGCACATACGGCTAAAGCTAACAGTCTTTCAACGTTGCAGTTTTACACAAGATTGGATGAAAGTTAAAATTTCTAAAAGTTAAACTTTCTTTCTGAAATATAGTCAAATAGTATTTCATAAATACTTTTAAGTTTACAGATGTCACTATGCACACGGTTGCTATGACAGATTGATATCTCTAAGATAAGGTTACCTGGGAGACCGGTGAGCTAGTGTCATGTTGTAGCCGCATTAAGGAACGTCGCACTCATCAAATATTCATCCTATCCGTCTCAAAACCACTGAGTACTCCTTCTAAACACAGTCATGAGGGCAGAGACACAATTTGAAAGGAAAATAATGTTTTTGTTAGTGTTTTACACAAAACTAAAATTCCGTGTTCTATGGAGATAAGGTTAAAGTATGGTTACGTGGCAACCATGACGTAACAATAAGTTGCAAAAGGGTCCAAACGCCATTCTTGTGACTATCAATCAATTTTCTTTCGGTTGTAGCCCACATTCCTTTTTCCAAAATGAAAATAAATAAATACGTCTTTAATAAATGCAAACGGTTTAATATGGTGCTAAAATTCAGATGTATTAAAGAATCCAAGACTCAGTCTTTGTCTATGCCTTTAACATTTGTATTTGAAGTAAAAGTATATGTGAATTACTATCTTGAACAACAAAGTTCCTAAAATGAACTGAATATCATTCACTAAAGTCGGTCCGTCGGGTTCTGTTATTAGTTTAGAGATGAAAGATGGATGATATGAATCTACTATTTCCTCATCAATTGCGTGAATTAAAAAATGCTTATGGAGATAATTGATTTAGGCAAAGTAGAAATTGATGTCAGATTTATAATTTATGAAACTTTCTGTGCGCATTCGTTTATAGGGTCGGCAATAGCGAGTTTACGTTGCACGTTTTAGTTTCAAATGACTGTATGTACCTGCAAAATGGTTGCCGGTTACCGGATTCAGAGTATGAAATAAGTTCAGAAATTTACATTGTGTTCCTGTGTTCATGAAAAGCATAGTGTCAAGTTTTCCTGTCCTCTTAAACGTTGACAAACTTTCAGAAATTTCAGGAGCTGTTACGTCAGAGGAAAACGTAACGCAACTGAAGAAACTTATGACGGTACGTTTGCTGCCGAAGTATAATTTGCCCATTCCGTACACATACAAGTCGACACAATGCGAATAACTTTTCAATTATTGGTTGGACCAGGGTCCATTTTTAGGGTCACTGAGGACCCCCGTTTTGGACTTAGTGTGACCGTCCCCATTGGTTTTAGGTCCAGGGTGGATCTGTCACCTGCACTCTTACTTATTTGCGTGTGGTGATCTCAAGGGTCAGGTCTGGTACATCACCTGTCTTTTCCACCTTTTGGGGTGTACAATTTACATATGCATACAACATAACTGTCTGGGCTCCTCTCATATGTTTCAGTGGAGATTTGAACTCCTGACATAGTGGTTATGCGTGCATCTTAACCTCTTTAAGGTATTGACGTCCCCATTAGTTCATACTGTATTTACAGCACTTAACGAATGATGTGACACTCGGATCAATGATGATGAACTCATTAACATTAACACCTGTTATTCCATTCTTTACAAGGTTACGCAAAACAGTACAGAGAAAGAAACAATAAAACGTTAAACGTTAACACATGCAGTGTGAAGATGCACGGTGCAACATGTCAGGGAGATACTGACTACATGAATGCTGACTACTTGCAATGTTAAGTCTGTGATGTAATTTGAATCCACAAGAACATAGAAATATGTGCGAAACATCAGGGAAAATCTCATTTCAAACAATAGGATATTTAACCTATAATTAAAAATAACTTTTACAGAACGCAGACCAGCATTTTGTTTCTACTATGGACATCCTCAACGTGTGAACTACCTGTGTCACATGTGTACCTACACCGAAACAATTATTACAAGCTGTGAACAATCCGTATCCGTTAATGCCATAGGCAATTTCGTTTTCAGTTTCTAAAAGACATGCAGCCTGTTTTTGCTTTCATACATTATACGTTCTTTTCCGCTGTGGAAAATGTCTGAATGATCAGGGTGAATAACTATTTTGAGTAATTTGTGCTGGAATAATTTGGTATCTGTATGCATCTTGAATACATATGTCGTAAGCTCAAAGTTGACGATATTTCAAATCTCCCAGGAACCGACACATGACCACGTGACTTCCGGTTGTGGTGACATCATGCATGACGTCATTTCAAAATCACATAAAACAGACCGTAATTCCATGGTAAACTTCAGTTGGGAGTTATAGCTTGAAGAAACAACTTGTTGCTGTGCCTCAGGTAACCTATTTAATTCTTAAGGGGAAAACTGGTAAAAGGGAGGGTATTTATTAATAAAAGGGGAC